>APFE030905132.1:8782-43954 GCA_000404065.3 Pinus taeda
GAAGTGGGATTGAAACTAGTGAAATGTGGAGAACGAATCACATAGCATCAATCATCACTTCCGGGGCTTGCACCCGGTAACCAGGACTTCCCAGGAGGTCACCCATCCCAAAACTCTTCTGGCTCAAGCGCGCTTAACTGTGGAGTTTTTCCCCACAATCAAGCCCACTTAGCTTGCTACCCCATTTGCAAAACCTTAGCAAGTATTGTGCCTCATGAACCATTCAAGTAGAGATCCCTTGACTCTTTTTGAATTTATTAAGTATGGGGGTTTTACGCAGTGCATTATATTATATATCATTTTGGGATTCAACTGCATTAAGTAAGTTATTCACGTATGACCATTTCCATGAGAGGTAGTCGTAACTGACTAATTTCTCATGATTTTTGAATAGTTCACTTAGCACTCGTTGTGCAAATAAATAATTGTGTTGCATGCTTCATCCCACAAGTGTAATGGTAGGCCCTAATAATGTAACATTGCCCATTCCACTCACATAATACTTTTGTTCTTCCTTTCAGCCACTCCTTTATGTTGTGGGTTATAAGCTGTTATCAACTCCCATCAATTTTCTTCTAATGCACATAAGTTCTTGAATTCATTTGACACATATTCTCCATTGTTATCGCTTCTGAGAGATTTAACTTTCCTACTAATATATTTATTGACAAGTTCTTTAAATTCACAAAACTTAGCAAATGTATGATGTTTCTTCTACATGAAGAAAATCAAACACTTATGAGAAAAATCATCAACAAATATTAATACCTATGCTTGGCTGTGGATGTGGTCAAGAAGGATATACACACATCTGAGTGAACTCATCAAGGATTACTTTTACTTGACTATTTCTGTCATGAAAGGAAGATTTGGTGTACTTCCCCTATGTACACCCTTTGCATGTGTCTCTCTACTCTAGTGTACGCTTGGGAAGTCCTGTAGAAATTTTCTACATGATCTTCAAATTTATGTGGTGAAAAAGACCAAATATTCTATGCCACAACTCATTGATGTCTCGGCTCCGCACCTTCTCTTCTTTAGTGCTCAAAGCAGTGCAATCTTCTGCCTCTAATTTGTAGAGGTTCTTCACTCGAACCCCAATCCACTTCACCTATCTTGTGGCTATGTGATGAAGGAAATCCTTTCCCTTACTAAATATTACATCATATCCACGATCCTCCAATATGGAAACATAAAATAAGCTCTTATTCAATCCTGGAACATACATGACATCTCTCAATGTGAGGGTAGAACTAGACTCCCTCTGAAAGACAACAATAACGATGCTAGTTGCATGATACCTCCCATCTTGATATGCATATGGAGATCCTTCTCCTCCAAGTTACTGAAGGTCTCTTTTTTTTCGAGCATATGGAATGAAGCTCCAATATCCATGTACCATACACTACCCATCATTGATGACACCATGTAAGTGATCAAGGTGAAATCTAGTTTTAATTATGAAGTAAGAACTTGACCCACCTCTCCTCTTGAGGGCTTCATATCATCCTTCTTGTTTGAATAGTTCGTGGCATAGTGCCCCAACTCATGACAGTGAAGACACTTAATTTTTGACATATCCTTATTCTTGATGCCCTAACTGGAATCTGATTTGGAATGGTATGACATCCTCTTCCCTTTCTTTGCCTTTCCATCTAAGACACAGTTCTCCTCATCTTCATGATTTGATGAGAATTTGTCTTTGGTGTTTCACCGAATCTCTTCCTATACCAAGTTAGACCACAATCGCTCATACTCTGTTAGCTTCTCCCTCTCATTAACTGAGTCCTAGTAGCTGGGCCAACTCTTGGGAAGTCCTAGAAGTGCTAGGCTTACCAAATCATCTTCTGCAATAGTAACCTCAAAATTTCCAAGCTCATCCTGACATTGGGTGAACTTGGTCAACTACTTCAGAATTGAGTCACCCTTCTCCATCTTGATCTTTCTGAGTTTTTCCTTTAGTGCCAGCTTCCTATGTTCACTATTGTTTTGAAATAGGTTTGTCAATGCCTTTCACATTGCAAATGGAGTTTCCTTACCATGGAGATTCGAGACAATATGATCTAAAACTCCTTCTAGGATAATCCTTCTCGCCTTTTCCACACACTTTCTCCATTCAGCCATATCTTTAGTGTCAGATATTGGAGGCTTCGAGATATCATTATCGATGAATTCCTTCAGCTCGTTGTCTTCCAACACTACCTCCATCATGTCCTTCCAAGGAATGTAATTTGAGCTGCCCTCCGAGGCATACTCAAGACTCAAACTGTGGAATGACATTCCACTGACTCTGAAGTATGAAAATGCAAATTTGATTTCACATGCATAACAAACTCGTATTCGTCTCTTCTATAGTGATTTCAGCTCTTATACCATGTATATTTTTAACTATAGATTTAAACTTCAGATTGTGATATGCTAAAACAATTGACTCGAATCTACTCTACTCATCTCTGGAAACAAAATTTTATCGATGAAATCATGAAGCAGAAAAGGAAGAATTTCAATCACACATAAAATAATATTTTTCTAGGGAAAGAAACAACTAAAAACCTTGTTATCTGTATCTTACATTAATTATAATATCTAAGAAGAAAATACAATGGTAGTTCAACCTGATCAATCTCTGGACAATTACAATCTATCTCACTGCTTCACAAACCAGCTCAAGCCAATACTTAGCCAAATTTGTTTCCTGCCAAGCTCCTACTTCATTGCGCAGTTTCTAAGGGAGTTAGCCCATATTTAATTTGGAAATTCCTCACTCATAACTTCACAATCAATTCATAGACCTTCCTCTGATTGCATGCATCACGTATTTAATTTAGATGATTTTACAATTGATAGTACACTTTCCCTGAACTCTAATCTCAATTGGGTCTTCATTGAAACTAACATGCATGAGATATTGAGTGAATTATCCGTTATCTGACTAATCATTGCATGTGAATTAAATCCAATTTAATTCACTTGATCACTTACTATTTTCTCCAACAGTTAGAACTAGTCTAACTGAATTTAACTCATTTAAATTCAATTAAATAATTACAACTCAATAAGAACTCAACCTGGGCCCCTAAAATTTAGGGATAACTCTACATGACTCTATATATAATTCCAACTCGCATTTACTTAGCCAATTAAGTCAACTTAAATTAGCTAATTGCTACAAGCTGCTATGAGAATATAGTTAAAATTTAATTCCCAATTTAATTGAAGGAAAAATTAAGTTATGATTTTCTTGTTGTTATTTTTAACACTTTATACCCACATAGATGTTATGTAATAAATTCCCTTGGTGAAAACATTATGCACGTGTCTTCCTTGTTGATTCGAAAAACTATGGATTTTCCCCAATCTAATAATTACACTACATTTTTTTATGAAACACTTATGTCTATATAGGTTATTTTTTCCTTCGAATGTAGTTCTTCCACCATAGTCTACAATTTTTTTTTTTTTGTAAGTGTTAAAGTGTTAGGCTAGTTTTATATGTAATTATGGGAATTTTAGGAAGAGATGATACCACAATGATTGATTTTCAAGCCTTAGGGATTTTCTATTTATTAATGCAACCTAGCATTATGCTGGATATTCCTACATTTGGAAACATTAGATTAATCTACAACTTCGCAACTTCAGTATTTATGGGTGCTTTATGTTTCCTTCCTTGATAGTATACCTATTTTTGTATGGTCATGTTGACCAATTCATGGATTTGGGTCTGAATTTCATGGATATAGATAAGTAGAAGAAGACAATGATAAGTTAGACTAACATGATCAGGTGTAGACAAAATAATGAAGGCTTCTCTTTTTACATTTCTTCTTTCATGTCAATTTTCTATAAAATCATCAATAATATTGCTCCTCCGATAATTTTACCAAAGGCTCAATATCTCTTACAATTGAAAAAAGAATTGAAAGTTGGAGATTGGTTCATGTTCGAAGAGTATGTAGAAATTGGATTATATGGAGTAGACATCCCACCATACAGGATTCCTTCTTTTATTCACATGAGAATATTTGCATTGTAATTTTTTTAAACAAAGCTTGAATGTATATCAATTACACTTTGTCCCAACTAGGAAGGGATTTTTGTTTAAATTACCTAGGACTGTTGGCCCCTTTATTGTAAATAACAAACAAGTTGTAGAGGAGACTAAAAAAATGCTATAAGAAATGAACTTTTAGCAGAGGGAGAAGTCGCTATGATCCACACTAGGTCATTTCAAAGGGGAGGTGAGAAATATCCTGCACCCCTTATATCCATGAACCAAATTCCAAACTTGAGAAAATGGAAAATGGTGGCTTGGTGGAGATACGAGAGAGTATGGAGGTAGAAACCCCTCTTCCTACTGAAAAGAGGCTGAAAAGAAGTGTTGTTGATGTCATAGATCTTGATGGAGAAATTTCTCAAGGTAGTAAGAAAGCAAGGACAACAGGATGTGAGATATAATTTGAACAATTCAGCTATAAACCTTCAAGTGAAGTTGATTTTCAGTTGCAGCTGGGAGGGATGAAGTGTGTACCATAATCTCCAATTCTAGATGAAGAAGAGCACAATTCCTTAAATGTTTTAAAATATAGCTATTAGAAAATTGAGGAGAGGAACATGAAGATAAATTATAATGTTATGGTTAAAGTGGAAGCTCATCCCATTTCTAGTTATCAAAATAGACTTATTTTAGCTATGGATTTGGAAAGAAACCAATTGAGATTTTCTTTCACTCACCCTATGGCCCAATCAGTTTCCTCTGGTGTAGATTTTAGAATAATTAATTTATCTATGAACACTAAAGACATTCCATTTATAGATAAAATAAACCTGCACAGGCAGACATGGGAGTTAATATAATGATCTCAACAGAACATCACTAGTATCAAGCAAGATAAAGGCTTTATTGGGAAAGGTGATAGATCAATTAAAGTTGGAAAGGGCCAATTCCCAAGCTCTTAATACTCATAATCAAGAGCATAAGAAGTTGATAATCAAGCTTGGGGTAAACCCAAAGGATAAAGAAATATTTTATTCCTTGATCTAAAGTGCAAAGCCTAAATTCCAGTCCTACATACAATAGAGCATGTTCAAGCTCCAAAAGTGGCCTAGACCTAAAAATAAAAAGAAATCTTGATTCATGAGCTACTCGAAAAAAAAGAAGGAAATACCAATTCTTAAGGATCTCAAAGTGGGTATGCAACAAAAGATAGAGAAGCATGTATGCATAATTTAGTGTAGCCTAATTGTGAAGACCCAACTAAAAAGCTTACTAGTGTTATGACAAAGCTAAATATATTAGAAGATGAATTGAAGAAACTGCAAAAAAATATAGATGATGTAAAAGAACAAATAAAGCATAAGAAGAGACAACTGAACATGGTCAGAGAGAATGCAACTGAGAATGACAATAAATACAAGTCAACATGTGAAGAAAACAAAGAAATAAAATAAAATCTAAAAGGGAACATGTATCTTATTCAAGCAAGACAGATCATTTGGAATGATATCATTCAAAAAATCAAAGTAGTCTGGGATCATATTGTAGTCATAGTTGAAGAAAATGAAATTCTTAGGGCCTTTGCAGCCATCATCTACACCAATAAAACTCTATCATAGGAAAGTACACAATTGGATAAAAGAATCATTGATTATCTAAATGCTAAGTCTTCTAATAAATTAAGGGTAGTAGACATTGTATACATAACAAATGTGGTGTCATAAATAACCAAGATGGTGCAGAAGAACATGTAATAGAAAAATGAAGAAATCAGACTGTTAGAAGTTAGGGAATATGTGGCAACTTTTAATTCCAGTTTTGACAAGAGAGTCAAAGAAGGGTTACCTTCATGTTGGTATCAACAAAACAACCTCCTTTCTTGGTAATAATATGAAATATTGTTGGTGGAAGAAAAAAGTAAGATCCATGCATCTCATGAGAAAAAAACAATTTTGAAAGGAGCTATAATCGTGAACTACTTGCAGAGGGACTTCCAACTATTATGGTTAGTCAAAACTTTATTCATTGAGAAGCATACATACACAAAGGTAACCAACTTAAAAATGGCCTTCAACATAATGTTAGTGTGTCCAATTCCTAACTTAACCCTATGAAATAAGTGTCAGAGTTTGATTTCACTAATGAATGTTTGGGTTGTAGCTTCATCAAGTGAGCCTGAAGTTGCACAAGTGTCTCAAGTTATCAAATGATTATTTTTAAATATTTTCAATTTTTGGAAAATTTGTCATTTTTTTAAATTCTAAGTGCTATAAATTTAAAATAGTTTAGTATTTTAATTTTCATGAGGATCGAATCATTAAGAATTATTTGTGACAACTAACAATTTTGATAAATATTTTCAACGTAAAAGTTCCTTTAAAAGAAGATCAAGGAACTAGTCTTGGCCTTCCGACTTTGGCCTAGAGACAAAATTTTCGTTGTCCAACATACAAGATTTTCTTGGAGAAGTAATTAAATTTAAAAGATGATTCCAACTATCTATTGATTATGCCATGTTTCTTGTTCTATGTAAGTCATTTGTGTATTTTCTTCTTTTATGTACTTAGTTTAATTGTTTAATTCCACTTATTTTACTAAATACACATATAAGATGTATGTTTAATTGTTTTTGTTCCAATTCCAAAGTTTCACACTTGGTTTAATTATTATTTTTATTTATAATTTAGTATGTGACATGTCATGTAAAACAAACAATTAAATTCAAAACCTTCCGTCATTAAAATGCAATTGAAAACACTTCTGATAATGTGGAATTTCCTTCCACTTTGGCAATGCTTAAAGCTTTAGGATTGATATAGCTTTATATTTGGGAAAGTGGAGACAAGACTCTATACAAAAGAATGTTGGTCTCATTCCAATAGGTCTCCTACGATGAATGAACAAAAACCTAGTATAAACCATTTTTCTCTTCGCTTAGCTACCCATGGCTCATTTCCATTTCCAAATATCAATACTTATTTTCCAAGAAAATATAAAATATGAATAGTGGTCTACTATATTCTAAAATCAAGATGCTAAATTCATGGCACAAAGTGAAAGAAAATAAAAACAACTTTCTTCAAACCACCAAATATATTAAGAAAACAATAATAATTATAAAACTAGATGAAGTTCTATGAATCTAAGCATGGAATAACAACTAAAAACATTCAAGGGACCAATATAATATTTGACCAAAAACAATCCAAAACTCAAAAATCAACAAAATGCCCCAAACACAAGAAAAATATAAACCATTAAAATTTTCAAAGATATTGAAGCTAGACATCAAGGTAGTTTCATGTACTTGAATGAACCCATTGTTTCTTTGTGATAGTCTTGTTAAAATATTTCTATATCATTTAATACTAATCGAACACTATATATGTGAAAAGAAATAGGTCCCAATTTCATCAAATCCAACTTCATTTCCTATCACAGATAAGAAACAAACAATGTAATGATTAAATATGAAACATTAATCTTAAAATAGCAGACATCAAAGAAATGTAGTTGTAATGTTAAAATGGAAAATAAAAAATATAGAGCCTATTTTTACCTGAAACTGACATATAGTAATCTTACATGATCAATGGAAAGTGTATACCAAAGTAATACTACCCTCACATATATCAAATTATATTATGTCATAAGGTATATCAATTTTCCAAATCTCATCTTGGTCCACATTTTGTACATTGTGAACATGATCTTATCTAAAAGAACTATCATTAAGATCCTCCAAAACATTATGTTATGTATCAATTTCATTAGATAATTTTTTTATATTGTTTCCTCCCCTTCTATCTCAATATGATCGCCAAAGAGCTAGCGCTTTGATGCAGGAATCAATTGTTTTAAAGAATCTCAACAATTGCCCCACGTTTCTCTTCCCCTTTTTAATAGAACCACTCTTGATTCTTTGTAGATTGTCTCACCTTAGATCCAACGGTCCAGTTTATATCACATAATCGCAAGTCGCTATGGGCAAGAATTCAGGTGTTGGTATATACATCCAGAATTTTGCAACAAGATGTAGTTAATGGTCCCACTACCATCGCATATCACACTATTCCACGGCCGAGGTCCAATAACACGCAAGGCTTTCCTGCGATGCGATATTTCGATGATCGCACATTGCAATTCTTCAAGGCCACTAACTAATCACACTGCACTCTTTGTTTTCGATGCGATATTGCAATGATCACACATCGCAATTCTTTAAGGCCTGAGGTCCGCCCCTTTGTAAATAAATATTGCGATGTGATATCAGATGATCCAATGGTCGGCGTGATTTTGCACTATTGGTTGGAACTTGGATGGATGACTAGGATTTAAGCGAGCTTCAACACTGTTATTAATATTAAGGATTGCATAACATAAAGTATGAAAAAAGAGAAATATTTGATTCGTTTGGAATACAAGTAAATAGAGGCAAAAGAAGAGTTTTAATACAATCGATACATAACAACACACGACATCAATTGATCAATACGATCAGTGTTACAGAGTCTCGACCCTTTGGCTTGATTATAGAAATTCGAAAGACCCCTATTTCAATATGGGAAACCTCACTCTATTACTCAACTCTCGCTTCGTCAATCCTCCTTCAACTCTGCCCATCTGTTTACATTACATTTTCTTCTTTTTATGAATCGAATCCTGCTTCAACTGTGCTTAACAAATCAATTTCTATTTTTAAACAATTTAACAATCAAATCTCTGAATTCCAGCTCTATCACACACCTATGTTAATAAATTATCTTTGAATCTAAAATGAGACAATTTCTACTTATTATAATAATGAAATACAACTCATTTATTGAGAAATCGAACCCTCTTGGTTAAAATTGTCTTTTGACCACTCAGGTCAGTGAAATTCAACTTGTTTAGCCACAAAATGTGAACCTACTTTCACATTGCTAGCTAAGTCTAGATGCTCCTGCATCAGACTCCCGAGGAAGAAAAGAATCATCCATCAGACTTTTAGGGCTTACTCCATACTTCTGCAACTCTACTATTGTTAACCAGCTAGCATCCTCCACTGGTTGTCCTTTCCATTTGACTAGATATTGAAAATACATCTATCCTCTGGTTCTTTTGGATACTCTTTTCTCGAAAATAGCGTCCACTTCTTTCTTAACGGTCTTTGGCATTTGTTCTTCCCAGTTCAAAGTTGAACTTCATCTTCTATAGTTTCCTCCTATAGCTCTGTCTCTGTCCCTTTTCATCGATACAAATCTACAATATTGAAAATAGGTGATATTCCAATCCCTTATGGCAATTCAATTTCATATGCATTAGCTGAAAACTTTCTTACAATTCTACATGCTCCTATCTTTTTCATCTTTAGTTTATTTTAAGTCTTAGCAGGAAATCTTTGTTTCCTCAAATATACCATCACTAAATCTCCCACTTGGAATTATTTCTCTCTTCTTATCCACTCTCTGTTTGTACTTACCACTGCTTTCCTGCAATCTTCCTTTGACATCTTCTTGTAGTCTTTGCATCTGTTTTTCAAACTCTTCAGCTTTTGCACTTCTTGTCCTGTTTACCCAAATTTTTGAGCTCATACACACATCTTGGATTCATTCCAAAAACAATCTAAAATGGACTCATTCCAGTACTTCGGTTTGGAGTGTCATTATAAGAAAATTCAACCTGAGCTAGTGCTAAATCCCACTGCTTAGGATTTTGATACACTAAACTTCTCAATATATTTCCCAAGCTCCCATTTACTACTTCGGTCTGTCCATCTATTTAAGGATGATATACTAAACTGAAACTGAGGTTAGATCCTAGTTTCTTCCAAAGAGTCCTCCAGAAATGCGCTACAAGCTTTGTATCCCTATTAGACACAATACTTATAGGCAATCCATGCAATCTTACAATTTCAGAAAAAAATAGATTAGCTATATCTGTTGCATCACTAGTCTTCTTACAAGCAATGAAATGTGCCATCTTGGAAAATCTATCTACCACAACATAAATGGAATCATGCCCTCTTTGAATTTTTGGTAATCCCAAAACAAAATCCATGCTAATTGAATCCCGTGGTCAGTCTGGTATTGGCAATGGCTGATACAATCATGTATTATGGCTTCTCCCTTTAGCATGCTGACATATCCTGCACTTCTCAACAAATTTATTAACATCAGTTTGCATTTTTGGCCAATAATAAAAAGCATTCACCTGAGCAAAGGTTTTATCTTGTCCAAAGTGACCAGATAATCCTCCACTATGTTTTTCCTTTATTATGTTTTCCCTCATAGAACATTTGGGAATACAGAACTTGTTGCCTTTAAAAATAAGCCTCCTTGGATGAGATAATCTAACCATTGACTTTTGTTATGAACTATTGGATTTTTAACTGCTGTATAGATATCTTTGAAATCTGCATCATCTTTGTACATTTCAATCATATCTTCAAATCCTACATCACCAACTTTGAATTCTTGCAAAATAAAACTTACCTTGTTCAAAGAATCAATGACTTTATTCAACATACCACTTGTGTTCTTTATCACAAAGTAGAGCTCTGCAAAAATTCTACCCACTTGGCATGCTTTTGGTTCAATTTTGGCTGGTTATTTATGAACTATAATGCATGATTGTCCGAATACAATATGAAATCCTTTGGCAGCAAATAATGTCTCCATTTTTTCAAGGCTTGTACAATAGCGTAAAACTCTTTATTGTAAGAAGAATACTTCTTCTTTGCTTCATTCAATTTCTCATTGAAGTATGCTATCGGTCTTTGTTCCTGACTCACCTATGCCAACTGCAACTCCGCTAGCATCTGTTTCAACTTGAAATACTTTTTCAAAATCAAGCAAAGCTAAAATTAGTTCCTCTATGATTTTCCTCTTCAACAGTTTAAAATTCCTATCTGTTGCTTCTGTGCACTTGAATGGCTGATTAGTCTCCTTAATTTTTTCAAGAATTGGTGCACAAATCTGACTAAAACCTCTAATAAACTTTCTGTAAAAACTTGCAAAACCATGGAAGCTTCTTACCTCAAATATATTTTAGGGAATAGGCCAGTTCCAAATTGCTTGGACTTTCGTTGGATCCATTTTCAATCCTTATTTAGAAACTACAAATCCCAAGTAAATTAATTCTTCTTTCATGAAACTACATTTCTTCAGACTTATTAGTAGTTTCTCTTTCTACAGAGTTCTTAAAACCAACTTAAGATTCTCTAGATGTTCTTCCTTACTTTTACTAAAAACTAGAATATCATCAAGATAAACAATAACAAACTTGCTTGTATATTCCTTCAAAACTTCATTCATCAATCTCATGAACATGCGAGGTGCATTAGTGAGTCCAAAAGGCATCACTAACCACTCATACAACCCACTATTTGTTTTAAATGCAGTCTTCCATTAATCTCCTTCTCGAATTCTTATTTGATGATATCCACTCTTCAAATCTATTTTAGAAAAATACTTTGATCCACTCAAACAATCCATTAAATCATCCATGTGTGGCAAAGGAAGTCTATACCTGATTGTGATCTTGTTTATGGCTCTGGAATCTGTGCACATACACCATTCACCTCCTTTCTTTGGACTGAGTACTGTTGGTACAACACATGAACTAAGACTTTCTCTGATTAGTCCCTTATCCATCAATTCTTGCACTTGTCTTCCAACTTCTGCATTCCCTTGAGGATTTAATCTGTATGCTTCTTTATTTGGAAAACTTGCTCTTGGTATTAGATCGATATGATGAATAATACTCCTGATTAGTGATAATGCATTTGGAAACTCATCCACAATAATATCAGCGAAATCATTTAAAAGGGTTTTGATTTCTTCAGGTAAATCATCTAAGTTTGTGGAAGTTAAAATTACCTTAGGTCTCCCTATGATAGCAAAATTCATTTCTTCACCTTTCCAAATCTTTTGCAATAGCTCCTTTCCACTCATCAACATAACACTATTTCCAAGTGTTCCTTTGTCAGCGTCATCCTCCAATGGTAGCAATGTATGTTTATTTCCATCCTTCTCTAGAGTATAAGTGTTTCTCCTCCCATCATGAATAGATTTCCAATCAAACTGCCACGGTCTCCCCAACAATACATGGCATACATCCATTGGCATTACATCACATAATATTACATCCTTATACGTACCAATTTGTATTTCAACCTTGCATTGTTCTGTCACAATAATTTGATGTCCTTTCTCCAACCACGACACTTTGTAAGGAGTAGGGTGCACAGTCTTTGTTAATCCGAGCTTGTCCACCATCTCTGTAGAAATAAGTTTATCAGTGCTTCCACTATCAATTATCACTTTACAACACTTACCTTTTGATTTACATGTAGTTCTGAATAAATTCTTCCTCTGCGCTGGTTCTTCAATCTCTTTCTCTGCCTTAAGCAATTCCCTTCTCAACAACAGGGATTCTCCTACTTCAGGGGATTCTTCCTTTTCCATAAGTCGAGGTGTTTCTGGCTTTGCCTAAGCCACATTTGCATTCCTCTAACTTGCTGGTTTATAATGAGGACAATCCCACGATACATGTCCTCATTCTCCACATGTGTAGCACCAAATATCTCTTCCTCAGCCCCTTCCTCTGGGCACAAATATACCCCTATTAAAATCCCCTCTCAGTGGTGGTCTGCTACTTGAATTGCCTACTTCATGCTGATGTTGTTGTTCCCTTGGTTTGGTAGTTCCTCTACCTCTTATTGAGCTTCTTCCTCTATTCCTCTGATTCTGTTTTCTCAACATCTTCTCCTCTACCTTCAAACTTGCTTGATAGGCATCCTCAATAGTCTTCAGACTTAACAATCTGATGTCGTCTTGTATTTCATATCGTAAGCCATTGATATATCTTGCTACCTTCTCCATGTAATCTTCTTCATGTCCTGCTCTAATACTCAATCTATGAAACTCTTCTGTGTATTCTTTAATAAAAATTCCCTTTTGCCTTAAATTTTACAATTGTTTAAAAAGATTTAACTGACAATATTTAGGCATAAATATTTCTTTCATTTTACTCACCATTTTGTCCCATTGCTTGATCTTGGACTTCTCTTTCCTTGTTATGGATGTCTGTAACTCATCCCACCAAATAGCTGCATGACCCTTCAATCTGGTAACTACAAATTTCACCTTCTTCTTATCATCAACCTCCTCATTGTAAAAATACTTTTCCACTGAACTGATCCAATCCATTAACTCTTCTGCATTGAGACTCCCTTCACACACAGGAATTTCCACCTTTGGTTTTCCAACCACTTTAGCCAACATCTTGATGACTTTGGTAGTTTCATTTTCCTCCTCTTCTTCTTCCTCAGAATATTATTCTCCAGCACTGGCATCCCCTTCATCAGGTATTCTCCTCTGAGCAGTCTTTATTGTGTCCATCCTTGTACGCAGACTCTGGATCTCCTTCAGTAGAACTGCATTTTCTTCCATCCTTCCATGACCAATTCCAGCTCCTCTCCTTGGCAGCATGTTTACTGTAATCAACCTTAATCTATGGTCTGATACCAAAAATGACGCAAGAATCAATTGTTTCAGAGAATCTCAACAATTTCCCTGTGTTTTTCTCTTCCCATTTTTAATAGAACCACTCTTGATTCTCCGTAGATCGTCTCACCTTAGATCCAACGGTCCAAATTATATCGCATAATCAAAAGTCACTATGGGCAAGCATTCAGGTCTCGGTATATACATCCAGAATGTTGCAATACGATATAGTTAATGGTCCCACTGCCATCGCATATCGCATTGCGGCATGGTCGGGGTCCAATGACACAAAAGGATTTCCTGCGGTGCGATATTTCAGTGATCGCACATCGCAATTATTCAAGGCCACAGAATGATCACACTCCACTATTTGTTTGCGATGTGATATTGTGATGATCGCACATCGCAATCCTTTAAGGCCTGAGGTTCACCCCTTTGTAAATAAATATTGCGATGTGATATGAGATGATCCAACAGTTGGTGGGATTTCGCATCATTGGTTGGAACTTGGATCGACGACTGGGATTTAAGTGGGCTTCAAAATAGCTACTAATATTAAGGACTGTGACGTCCGTTGAACTCAGAGTTTTATAACATAAAGTATGAAAACAGAGAAATATTTGATTCATTTGGAATACAAGTAAACAGAGGAAAAACGAGAGTTTTAATACAATCAATACATAATAGAACACGACATCAATTAATCAATACGATCAGTGTTATAGAGTCTCAGCCCTTTGGCTTGATTATAGAAATGCGAAAGACTCTTGTTTCAATGTGGAAATCCTTGCTCTATTACTCAACTCTCACTTCCTCAATCCTCCCTCAACTCTACCCATCTGTTTACATTACATTTTCTTCTTCTTATGTGTCGAATCCTACTTCAACTGTGCTTAACAACTCAATTTCTATTTTTAAACAATCTAACAATCAAATCTCTGAATTCTAGCTCTATCACACACCTATGCTAACAACTTATCATTGACTCTAAAATAAGACAATTTCTACTTATTACAATAATGAGATACAACTCATTTCTTGAGAGATCGAACCCTCTCGGTTAAAACTGTCTTTTGACCACTAAGGTCAGTGAAATTCAACTTGTTTACCCACAACATGTGAACAGACTTTCACATTGCTGGCTAAGTCCAGATGCTCCTGCATCATGCTCTTTCATATGGAAAATTATTGATGTCATACTTTGTTACATATAATATTAAACATGTATCCAAATTTTTATCAAGTTTGTTCCTCAACTTTGACTTCAAGAATGATAGTGCATTGAATATTCTCTCATCCTCTACTGATCCCAAAATCATGGTTTGACACATATCTGCTAATTTGAAATATTCTGATATGTTTTCTTGCACGTATTGGCTAGCACTTAAAGTAGTCCATAATCTTGTTATAGTAACATTTTCATTACGGTCTCTAAAAAATGATATTGCTTCCACATTGTTTCAACAAAGCATCCACCTTATTGATACAATTTTGATGAATCTAAAATACCTTCAATATGTTCTCCACGTATCGATACTTTCTTGAAAAATTGGTCTACTAAATGTTTTATTCTCTTTTGAAAATCATCTTTTAAAGTTCTTGGACATTGACAATTGTTCCAATATTGAGGGTATAGCACACACATGGCTTCCAACAATTCATCTCGAGGAAATCATTCTCTTATCTCTGATGATATTGATATTTCAATTTCTATCAAATTGTGTCTCACTAAAATCACAATATTATCAAATTGGTCTCTTGACATGGGGAAATATTTGGTGATTCATCTCATATTACTGATATAATGATAGGGAACCATATACCCACACGCTGCAATACATAGTATCCCTTTTTTCATCAAACGTAAAAACAATCAGTATTTTCTATATTGACTATCTTAGTCCAACTTGTAAACTATGGACCAGTAAAAGAGTTTGGCATCATACAAACTATCCAATGCAAGGCATGCTCACTTTCTCACCTTTGTGTATTTTGCAATATACATTGTGTGATTCTGAGACATTTTCATGAGGACGTTCATTTCATGTAGCATAGGAATAATTCCAGCCAATGCCAATAATGTCTCTATATCAACCACATATCAGTTAGTTGAAAAGAAGATCTTGAGCTTTGTCTATGTTGTAGTGATTTTCATACATCAACCCTACCAAAGATTTGAACTCACTAAATATTCTTTGAGTTGTTCCATTCAATGAGATCCATCTTGTATCAACATCTTTCAATAGATTTTTTCCATCCGTAACACCATCTGCAAAATGTTGAAACTCTATAAATTGTTTGGGACTACGATAAAAGTATGCATGAATCTCACGTACAAGATCTTCAACTTTTGAAACTGATGGAAACATGCTTACTATTTTAAATTCAAGATTCATCCTACATAAAATGAATATTAAGCACATATGGTGAGGTTGATAGTTGTAGTATAACACAATGACCACTCCTTTGTCCTTTCATTACTGATGCTTCAACTTCTCCAACACATACCAATTTTTTTGTAATCATTAAATGATCCATACCACTTTCCTTCAAAATAGTAACAAGTTCATAAATATTTTGAGTTGCAGAAGTCTCTCTCAACTATATAATCCCAAGTATATAGGAATGCCTAATATGGTCATTACCCATATAAATGATCATGAAAATCCTTGAAGTATTATCTATATTTGTAACCTCATCCAAAGACAATTCCAAAAACATAGCAATCATAATCTTCTCTTTCAAATAATCCTTTTCTACTTGAGCTAGATATCTTGCCCATTCCCAACCACTAGTTACAAACCAATGAGAATATGGAAGTTTGACACTTGAATAAAATATATATCTTTCATGTAATCTTGGTAATCTGTCATAGGATGACCTCTAGTTAAGATACGCCATATAGTGCTTAATTGTATAGTCTTAGAAATAAAAAAAAAAAAAAAAAAAAAAAAAAAAAAAAAAAAATTCCATAGTATTTCCAAATAGGGATATGATGGTTCCTCCACTTGCCTCAAATTTCCTCTTACTTATTAAATATTTCTTGTATTCTTCTGCATATTGGATATGTCGACATTCCTCAGAAGATTGCCATATGATAATATATTTCTCTTCACCATTTATAATTTTCTTTTCATACACCTTTCTTGCATGCTTCTCTATTGTATCTAGCTTCATCTGGAATTTCATTACCTTGCAAGTTTTCCAACTACATGAATTACATCTAACTTATTAGGAAACTTCATCCTCATTTGTAGGAGGTATTGCTTTAATAAATGGAAAACTTGAGACCCAATCTTCTAGAAATTGTCTCCCTTTGGTCCACTAGCCTTTTCCCTTTTCCTTGAATGGATTGTGTCACCTTCAAAGGAAAAATATTTAACATTTGCATCACCATTTTCTATTGAAACTATATTTATCTCACCTTGATCACTTGAGGAACCTATTCTTTCATCCATCATATGGACATCAGATGCATTTTCACAAGAGTTAGCATCTCTCCCAGCAACAGATCGTTCAAATGAGCTTGAAGCATGATGAGACTGTGTATTATTGGATGGATACTTGTGGAAGTATGAGTATACATCCATTTCCCTTGATCGTTTCTTCCCATGATTAACTTTTGACATCTCACTCAATATTCCACAAGTAAAATTTCAAATTGATCTAGAAACATGCATCAATAGTTTCCAAGAGTTGAGAAATACTAGATTTGTGGGTAGTATTCAAAGTATACTATATCGAATAATTCAAAAGTACATATGAATAAAAAAGGATTTAATCATACCCCATAAACATAAACGTCAATTAAAGAGCCAATATACATTCCATGCCTTGTTTTCATTTTTGTCTTAAACTCACTTAGGGACAAGGTATAATAGATTTTTACTGTTTCAAAGATTTTAGAGAAAAATATTTACATTTTCCTTTCATCATTATGTGTACCCATTTGTACCCAAATTACTTCAATGAGATATTCTCCATATAAATTCACTTGTTCATAGAAAACAAAATTCTACTCTGCAAAAGAATTGTTGAGTAAACATTGAAAGAACATATATCGGAAATTGAATTTTGAGGCAAAATGCAATTTCACAGCAAAAAACTTGTTTAACAATGGTAATGGGAAACTATTAAGAAATAAAATGTAATAATTCAATTATATAACATTGAAAAAAATAATCCCTTCGGAAAACATTGAATGAACATATATTGCAGCTTGCCTCCTCTGGGGAGTCCTACCATTTACTAGCACAAGGCGAAGAAATTGAATATGCTCAGTAGAAACAAAAATTTGTAGTTCAGGGAGGATCCACATCAAAGAGATTGAGATATCCCCACATTTAGAAACTTGACTTAAGGAAGTTCATGTGTTTATGTGAACAAGACAAACAATTTGAAAATGGAAATAAAAGCCATATTGATACTCAGGTAGAAGGAAATGAGAAAATAGAGAAGGGAAACATGGGGAAAAAAATATTGACAGAGAAGGTGGAATATGATGATGCTACATAATGTAAGGATATTGATGTTAATAGTGAGAAACCATGTCAAGAGATTAATACTACAAATATTAAGGAGATCAATACTATGAGTGAGATACAAGAAGTAACTATAGGGATGTTGGATATGAATGAATCTGGAGGAATAATAAAATACAAACTTAGGGATTTCAATAAAATCATATAATTCTAACAATGAGATTGCAATTTAAAAAAATCTAAAGGATGGAGGTTAAAATTTCAAAAAAATAAAATTTTATTATACTTCTTTTATATGCAACAAATCAAGCGTTGGGCAGTTTGGTGGGTCCACCATTCGATTGTTGGAGATCAAGGCTATTAGGGTCAATGGTCCAGAACCATCGTGGGTTTCCAACTAGTTCATTCTTTAATGCCTCTTCCAAAACCCACATTCACCAACAGTCTCCATGTGTCTCTGTGAGACTCCTTGCAGGATACTTTAGAGGATTAAAATTCCTGCACTTTGCAAGGCCCACACTAATACAAAATATTGGATCGATTCATCCATCGATGTTCTCTAAAGACTGACGCAGATTTAACTATCGATCAAGCCCACTAAATCATTTACAGCTCATCAAAAACAATGACGTCACCTTTGAATCCTAACAGGATCACATCGCTAATAGTTATTCTTACACCAACATGATTAGAGGCACATGTGAAAAACATAAAACAATTCAGCCAGAACAATCCATGGACCTCATGCGAGGTGCTCCTCCATTAACTATGTGCTGGTGGACAAAACAACTGAACCAAAACTACCCATCATCTCTTTTAAAAGGAAAAAGATGGATGTATGTTTCGTTTGATCTAACAAAAAGGACTAGAATAAGACTAAAGCATCCAAACATTCCCAGTCATCCAGGCCACCAATCAATGGACTAGATCGAGACTGTAGCGCATCGCCCAATGACTTCTAGGAAGACTCAATCGATCAAAATGTTGCTGCACTTTGTCTGCTACCCAAGTGTCCTCATGCGAGGTGCTCCTCCCCTAACTATGTGTTGGTGATTTGGATGGATCTATCCCGAGTGTAGATATCATACACATTTATACAAGGGAATTAGATTGTAAATGAAAGCAAACCCCTAAAATATAGGACAAATTCAACCATAGACGAGGGCGAAATAGCCCCTAACCAATGTCATTCCTATAAATTAGGGGCCAATTAGAAGAAAATGAAAATATCACCTACATTATGTTGCATGCAAACTATTTTTTCAAGGCGATTTGAGGCTTGGAACGAGTTACAAGCCATTCTTGGAAATTAGGGAAGGGGATGATTGGAAGAAAACCCCACCTGCAAAAGATTTGTTCAAGGTGAATCAGGGCTTGGAATGAAAATTGGAAGAGGTTAAATATGTTTTATCTCTAATCATTTCCATAATATTGATGGCTAATTTTTTTATTTTTTTTATCTCTAACTGTTTACATAATTTCTTGGCAAACCTTAGAAAAACATTGTAATTAAAAAAATCCTCCCATTAAAAATAGAAAGCCCCTAAATTTAACTCATGGGTGAAGATTTTCCCTAAAATTTTCTATGATGATATGACTTGTTCTGATGTTTGAGATAGTTTCAAAATGTTAAAGGAGGTTTTGAGAGGTAAAGTGTTAAAACCAGAATTGTGCGTAAATGAATTATTTCCATCAAACCTAGGTGATTTGGTTGCAATAAACAGTGGAATTGTTAGTAGTTTTTTATAGCATCTGGTAAAGTTTTCACTTTTTCTCAGTCAAGAAATGGGAAAGTGAGGCCATGTAAGATGATAGGAACCCGATGGAGTATGATTTGAGGTCTATGATGAAACTTCACCTTTATTCACAAACGCAAGATGGGACCCAATTTTCTAGCGATTTAACAATTATAACTTAAGTTGGTGTCATGATTTTATTTACTCTTTCGATTGCAGTAAAGATTGGATAAGAGATGTGGAGTTTGCAGTTACTGAAGATTCAATAGCAAAAGCGACAAGGTTTCCTACCAAGGGTGAGAAGTGGTTCAAAAAGAAATTACACAGAATGTGGATCTGAATTTCTTCTCAAAGGAATAGTATTAGAAGCTTAATTGGATCATGGGAGTCCCTCAAAAGATGTTGAAGCCCAAATGGTATAATTCCTTGAATATTTTATAATTATTCTTCACATGTAAAGGTAAGTATTCCAAAATATACCTATACCATATGAGGTTTTTATGTAATTTAGTCGGGCTTGGTAAAATGAGGTTACCTTATTTCTTACATAAAATATTATTTAAAATAGCTACTAAGGCTAAAACCATAGTAGAGTTATTACCTCATGATATATGCCATCATGGATTAATTAAGATATTGTACATACAAGAATTGAATAAGAAAATAGAACAGTTGTGATGAAGAAATTTGGTGAACTCTTCACCCAAAAGACAAGGAAAAGTTAGGGCTACAACTAGTGTTGAAACCCTAGCTCCAGAAATAGAGGTATGGGATCCTAGTCATTAGTCCCTTATACAAGAAAACACAGAAAACTATACAATTAAAGAAAAAAGTAGGGTCTAGAAGAGAAGAACAAAAGAACAACAACAAAAAATGAAAAAGGAGTAAGAGTAAGGGCATATAGAAGCAGAGAATAAAATGGGAGAGCAAGAAAAAATGGGGGCATCAAATAGAAGCTGAGAAACAAAGTCTAGGGTTAATTACTTGAGAAAGCCTCACACTTGAGATACCAATAATTTGAGACTAGGCTTTAAAGCACAATTTAACCATAAAATAAAAGAGCCAATAATCATTGATGAAGAGGAATATACATAATCTTCCAAAGGTAAGAAGACAACCACAAAAAAGAGGAAAATAGAATCTACAGAATCGAAGGAACATGAAAGCCTAAGAGTCAGCTAAGATAGTCAACAAAGAGGTAAAAGGATTACCAGATCAAGAAAAAATCAAGACAAGTTGAGCATGTTTGCTCAAGCTATTGAAGCCATGGAAGAATAACAAAGTTTTTTTTTTGAAGCAATTCCTTGAGCCAAGAATAGGGGAAATGGGTTTTGTTGTAAAAAACCCTAATTTTGACTAATATATCTCATAAAACTTCATTGAAGATTTTTTATAGTCTAGTCATCATACTTTAAGGCCTAATGACGATATTATACAAGCTTTTGTGGATTGAATACTCACAAATGATGGTTTTCTTCACAGGTTCAATGAAAAGGAAATTCCTTAAGACAAGGGAGATAGGTGTAAATTCATCTGCATAACTTGAGGAATTTTTTCACAAGTTCAGTGTATCTCATGGATAGCTATACGAAGGATCTACACATTGCCTAGATGGTGAATGACCCTTCAAAGCAGTAAACAATTCAAGATCCTAAAGTCTAGCATGCGACTTGTCAATTTGTTCCAAACAATCAATAGAGGTCTCATAACGATTTGCATAGATATTTTGTTTTGGTTTAGATGTCAAGATAAGACTTGAATTGCTAGAATAACTAGAATAGTAGTATTTATTACATTTTGTAAATTCTATTATGAGGTTTTCTAATATTTAATAGTTAAACTTCCAGAATTGGCAAATCTTGAAAACTTTATGTAATTTTCCAATATAATGTATCAAAAGGAAGGAAAAAAGGTTTAACTCTGAAACAAAAAAGGTCTCTTTACTACGTGTTTGTAAAATTACTTGTCTTTTTAAAGTGCCAAGATGACTAGAATATTATGATCAATGATACAAAGATTCTTGTGGTGGTGTACTTAGTTTGTTTTCTTCAGTGGCAATTTCCTTTCTAAGTGATGTCAATTTATGTTTTATCTTCTGTTGTTTAAATAAAATTATGTGACATAATTCATTAGTTAATGCTCTAGTTTATATGGTTTAAACATCTTCACCCTTTCTTCTAAAGCTCGCAGGATTCAGGTTTCATTCCATGTTATAACTTATTTTTTAATCCTTATATTACCATTCAAATGATGTTCAATATGTCTATACTTTTCCATCTACCCTGCCTATGTCCATCTTGATTCATACAATCAAGATCTTGGTAATTGAACTTAAAAACTAATTTTTTGACCCCATTGCCCACTGGATTAATTGATTCATCCCAACCAGACCCTATTTTTGCACAAACCTACTTAAGATCTAACCATTGTTTAAAGGCACAAGAAATTGCTAAGATTAGTGATTAGGTTGTCAGAGAGATCCCTCTCTAGATTGAAGGGGCTAGTGTTCAACCTATAAGATTGGTTTGAAAAGGTTACCATAGGAATTTCTCTTTCAAAGCCAAGAGGGCATTTCCGAGTGAGAACAAGCCTCGTTGGGGTAAGTTGGTACATTAACTTCCTAGGGTCGTAACTTTGGCATACAATCTTCTTTTGACATAAACAATACATTGTTAGAAATATCTATCCGAGGATTAAAATTTTCAACTACAAACCCCTTCCACAGCCTATGGGTTTCCATGTTTTCCAAAAAAATGTCGTTTAGGGCCTCAAAATGCCAAAAAGAGTAAATTGTGCTATAATTAAGGAAACTAAAAGAAACAATGGTGAGGATACAAGTGGAATAGGCGGATGGCCACAAATATCCACCTGGATCATCAAAAAACAAGAGAAAGTTTTTGTAGGCTGAGAGTTCCACTTGATTATTTGTGTTGGGACCCAACTCCATCTTCAAATAGAAGTTGTGATTCATAGATAGGGACAAGATGAATACTCCTCCATAGAGATAAGCACTTTTTATTTAAGCACCATCAAAGAAATACTACAACTTAGAAGCAGTATTACTTTCATTAGTAATCACTCTAGCGACAACAAGATGGTCAAACCCTCAATAACAATATGCTCAGAAACTGAAATTTTGTCATGAAATACCATCATGTTCCTTGTCAACCAAACCCCCCAATAAAAAATGAGGGGAAGAGATTTGAACAATCAACAATTGGGGTTAGCAAACCAAGAATTCCAAATAGCATCCATATCCTCCCCTTCCCATGGAATATAGTGACATAAATAATAACTACATACCTTTTATACGTATTGATAGAAGGGAAAAGCAATAAATAAATTAGCAACACTTTCCCCATAGTTTTGGGATAACTAACACCACCTAATCCCACACATGAATCTTGATTGGAGAAATTCCAAGGTATGAAACTTCTTCATCATGAGACACCACATGAATAATTTCAATTTTTGGGGGGATTTCACTTTCTCCATTTCCACTTGATCTGCCATGAGAAAGAGGAAGCCCAAATTTGGAGAGTAGGATCCAAAAGAGGAGATATGTCAGATGAGTTCATCAGATATTCTAGTTAATCTAACATTACCATCTAGAAAAGATTGAATGTATTTCATCCATTTGTCTCGATTCTCCCTCTCTAAATGAAGCTCCTCAATCAATATCTATCCTGCCGCTAAATAGTTATAAGATTAAGATTAACAATGTGAGCTAGTTTGCATAAACGATGGTCTCTGAGCATATTAGCTAAATAAAGGAGAAATAGGTCTTGTATACCACTACTAGACCATGGATCAAGACCAAGATGAACCTTGTCACCTCTACCAACCTACCATACTAAACCATTTCCAACAATATCGAATGGGTTGAGAACAACATGCTAGATGATAGAAATATTTGATCTTGGTTTATCGAGCCTTCTTAACTAGTCTTCTAGAGAAATAGGTGCAACTCAATTTTGAAGGACCACCAACATCTAGAGACTTTGTGTAAATATTAGACACCAACCACATTTCGCAGCGAAAGCTTTAGACAAATGGAATAGGTTCTTTAAGCCCCATCCCCCAAGGCTTTTGGTTTGGCAATAATGTCCCATTTAACCCATGGAAACACCCCCTTCTTACTTCTGCCAACCCAAAGGAAAAAAGAAAACAATAATTCTAATTTTATCCAAGACACATTTGGGAATCCATGCCAAGGAAGCCCAACATACTAGAATGGCCTCTAAAAACTAATTTTCTATAAAAACATGTTTATTATCTTAAAAAAAATGGTATTATAAATATGAACTCTTCAATGAGAAATAACACATAACATTCCTTTCAAAATTCCAAAAGACCAAAGATATATTTTCACATCAATTTTCTTAAAGGAAGGATCCTTAATCTCTCAACTTCTTTCCATGAAATAATATAAATAATTTTATAGAAAATATTTATTGATGAAGCAAAACACCAAGAAAATGTTATTACCAAAACCAACACAATTGGTTTCTTATGTAAAGTCAAATTCAAGTTAGTCAATATTTAGTCTAGAATCAATCCAGTCAATCCACTACTACGTTAGTTAGAAATACTATCAACTAGTTACTAATCAATTGTATTTTCTATGTTCTAATCGATCTATTAATGTGATCAACCCTTTACACCACAATTCCATATAACAATTCAGTGATTATACAAAGTAGTGTTGTGTAATGGCCTAAGAGGGGACAATTTTAAGAAATTATCTATATGTGGGTTTGTGTAAGTGAAAAAACCCTCCATATATAAAATTACACTCCCAAAATTATCTAAAAAATGTGGATCTAAACGAATCAAGTAGACATAATCAATTTCATGTGCATAGTGAGTGATTATTTGATTCCATTTCCTCACCAAATCCCTTAATTGTTCATTTGGTTTTCATAGTTGACTGCACATTCTAACAAGGTGAGGCTTCAACAAAAACCACATGTGCAACTACTAACCAACAAAAACCACATGGTGCAACTACTAACATGGTGTAAAGAATGGAAGGTTCAATCCTTTTCGATAAAGAAGTTTAAAATATAAACGAATAAAGATGAATAGCATTTTTCATTAGCCATATACCTTCTTTTGAATTAATATATTTAAATTATATCATTTTCGTGTAAATAGAAGTTTTCATGTAAGTCCAGAATGTACTCCTACATTATCCTTATCATGTAAATCCACGTTATGTCAATATTATATTTAATGTCATTATAACTATATAATATTATTATCATGTAAGTCCAGATATGTCCAAATACATTATATTCTTCTTTTAATTTATTTATTTTATAGCCCTAAGATAATTAGGAAATATTTTTTTTTATATACATATGTGCATATTTTTATAGCCCTAAGATAATTACGAAATATTTTGTTTATATACATATGTGCATAATTATATTAACCACGTAATTTTTTCACACTGTCCTCATATAATACTCATAATTATGTTGATACGTATTGTATCATTACTTCTTTTAATTTACTTATTTTATCCATTTTTATAAATTTTCCATAGATAATTTAAATATTTTTTAATATTTATTTTTTGATCCATTAATAATTAATAATGGAAAAATTTATAAATTAATATTTTGTATTATTTATTAATATAGATTCATTTTAACTATGAGACGAAAGAGATTAAAATTTTAATTTTTAAAATTTCTTTAAAGTAACAAGATCCAATGCATAATTTTCATTTTTAAATTTATTTTAATGTTATATATAATATAAAATTAAATAAATGTTCAATAAAAAAAATTTATAATATAATATATATATATATATATATATATATATTATAATTGCCATTAAAATATTTACATGAATCTATACATCAAAACATTTTATCAATCCAAATTAATGGCTTTTTCTATTATTAATATATATTTTTAAGTATAATGTCAAAATTAATAAATTTAAAATATTTATTGATAACTCACATGAATATTCTTTTTTAATATACAATATTAAAATATTTATGTGTAACATCATTTTTCTATATAATATTAATGAAGTTGATATCGACTTAAATTAGTTAACATAGTATCAAATAGTTTTATTTAAATCTCTTGTTAAAATATTTTGAAAAAGTATGAGTTAAACATCTTACTCACACATTTTTTTACTTCTAATTACTTTACAACAATATAATTTTTTATTATATTTAACATTATTTTTCTATTTAGAGCATATTTTATTTTTATTTGAAAGTGGCACATGTCTTACACATCTCCCTTATATACGGATCTAACATGAGCCGAGAGGGATCTAATTTCTTTCACGTGCAATTTTTTTATGAACCTACATTATTTAAATGTTTTGTATAGTTATTTATTTATTTTTATTTTTAGAGTTTTAATTTTTTTTGTTTTGGCTGTGATTCATACTACTAGATTGTAGAATGAGCCTCTCAACTCAAAAATATACCTCTCCACTCGATAATTACCATCATATACTTTTTACATTATACCATCTTCTAATATTAAAAAACATGATTTAATAACACATCATACTAGAATATAAAATAAACCTCTCAACTAAAAATATACCTCTTTACTCAATAATTACTATTATATACTTACATTATACCGTCTTTTAATATTAAAAAACATGATTTAAATTATTGCGTAATATCATATCATTTTTTTAAAATATTATTAATAATTAAACATATAAGAATATTAATATACATTATGTCATTTTCCTCGACCCATTAATAAAAGGGAATACCATAATTTGACAGAGTAAAATTAAATCATATCATTCTCATCTCCATATGAATGCATTACAATAATAAGATTAATTAATAATATATATCATAGTGTGAAAATCTTAAACCTAATCTTTATAAATGTGATTTATAGAATTTAATTCCTTTCCAATTATTTTTTTAATGGGAAATTAACCACAAATAGTGTGGTATGGCTTTGTGAAACTTTGATGCGTCATGAATGTGACACCTCTATCTACTTCCACTTACAATGTGGAAAAGAGGACCTCGACACACAATAATGTTCTAATAATGATAAAATGCATTTATCGCGTGGAATTTTGTAAGGGGAAAGAAGATAAAAGGGATAGTCATCGAATCAACTCAAAAGTGCGACGACATTTGACGTCACATATATCCAGATAAACATTAAAAAGAATACCACTTTATAGTAGGTATCTAAAAATCAATGCAGGATACTATATTGTTTGACCATGGTTAAAAGTTTGGAGGTTTTTCTTGGCTTATTTTTCCTTGACATTTATTTAAATTTAGTTGGAAAAATTTCGGAATTATAAGTTTAATTTGATTGGTTCACGTAATTTAAGCGTTGCTAGGGTTATCTAATGTTTTCGAGTTAAGAATCTATTTATATATAAAAATAAATATTATAAATTTGTGTTTACTTTCACTTTTAATTTAAATTTAGTTGAATTTTTTTTTCGAAAATTATAAATTTAAATTTGATTTGGTCACATAATTTAAGCAATGCTAGTGTTATCTAATGTTTTCAAGTTAAGAATTTAATTTATATATAAAAATTAGTAAAAATAATAATGATAAAATTGTGTTTTTTCATTCATTTTTACTTAAATTTAGTTTGAATTTTTTTGAAATTATAAGTTTAATTTGATTTATTCACATTTGAGCATTTCTCATGTTATCTGATGTTTCAAGTGAGGAATCCATTTATATATTAAAAATAATTAAAAATAATAATATAAAAAAAATTGTTCACGACCATAGTTACAATTCTACCAAATTGGCCCAAAAATAAGAAAATTTTCATGATTCCAATTATATTCACAGATTAAAATGCTAGTTTCAGTTCAGTATGAATATTGAATTGATTAATATTTTATCTCTAAAAATATATAAAAGGAGGGAATTTGCATCGAATTTGACCTAATTGGCCTAAAAATAAGAATTTTCAATGATAGATATGCTAGTTTCAGTTCAGTATGAATACTGAGTTGATTAATATTTTGTCTTTAAAAAATTGCAAAAGAGGTGATTTGTCAAAAAAACGATACAACTATAAAACTCCTCTACCTGTTTAGCGGAACATGTTTTCGGAAGATGGCTATTACCATTTGCTGTCTGAGTACGGTGTGGGATTTAATTAGCGCGTTCCATTTTCAATGGATCATAATAAGAACGGTTAGTTTATTGATTCCAATCTAGTTGGTTAATAATAAGAATGGTTAGTTAGTTGATCCTAATATTGTTATTATTGATTAGATTTGAATTTGATAACCAGATTGTTATGTATGCAGAGGGAGACGGACTTAATATTATTCAGGTTTGGATTTGTTTTATGGGTGAAATAAAAAGAATAGTATATCAAAATTATTTTATTTTTTATATTTATGATTTTTTTTTTTTTTCTTTTCACATATAAGAAAATTTATCATAATTTAGTTGTCAAACTAGTAGTGAAGATCATTATTTCTAGTTGTTATTCGTGAATGCAGGTTGACTCATCATTGTTATTCAAGGAAAATCGCGCCACCTGGAATAACACTCACCCCAGATGCCTCTAAGCCTTGAGCTGTTAACCTGTTTTACCTCCTAGGAAAACAAACTCTTAGCCAAGCAAAAACCATTTTAAGACATACTTTAAACCCTTATGATTTCATTCTTTACAATATACTCTAATTTTGAAATTTTATTATTAATATTATAAAATCTTACTTTGATATTTTTAGCATTTTATAATACTAATAAATTTGATATAAATTATTGTAGACAGAAAATGTCTATAACATCTGGAACAAAGAAGTAAATGTTAGAGAATTCATAATTTTTCTTTTTCATTTCAATTTTAAAATATATATTCCAATAATTTTTTTGGGTAAATTTAAGCGAGTCCAATTAAATCCGAATCTAAATTCGAATTTGAACTTGATAAGTATCGTTCACACATTGAACCTCTAAATTCAAACGAAAGCGTGACGTTTTCCTTTCGCCCTGTTACGACGATTCAAAGAGGCTCCACCGTCTTCCAAATTAAAAAGGGGAGTGCATTTGTCAAAGCGAAAACAATGATCCCTCGCATCTTATCTTACCTAATAACAGTAACTGACATCAACCTAAAAAATAGACCAGCGTTCGCGTCAGCACACGCACTACACTCTGCCTCTACGATTCCATGCTTGAATTCAACGAACTCATGTGCTCTCCCACTTTCCCATGGTCTTACATAATTAAAAGCCAATTTCCATGTCCATGTATGAATCGTCTGCTCTGCTGAGAATTGTTTCCATGGGAAACACAATAGCTCATGTAGTGTTTCCCAAGAAAATAACAACAAAATTATATAAGTTTGCCATTGCCAGTAAGGCACTGGGATGCAGCTGCTGTCCAAGAAAAAAAAGAATGAGTTATTCCACAGGAGACTGTAATGAATTTGAGTATATCAATGGCAGCAATTCGATAGATGTTCCCAAGGGATATTTTGCAGTGTACGTTGGGAGCGAGCGCGCTCGGTTTATAGTTCCTACAACTTATTTGAATCATCCTCTCTTTCAAGCGCTGCTCAAGAAGGCCGAGGAAGAGTATGGATTCCATCACCAGATGGAACTTATCATTCCCTGTGAGAGAGTGGCTTTTGAATATGTAACTTCTGTTTTGGGAAACAAGGATTCCATGGTACCAAATATGGAGTCGGACAAGATACTGGAGTTGATATAAGCATTGATGTACTTGATTTCTGTCAGCATCACCTTAAACTCCAATGCAAACTGATGTAAACATTAATATAAAATAGCGAATATGGGAGGATTCATTTAGGAAAATGATATAGCTGGGCTTCTTTTGGGGATATCATTGCATGTTGCCAATGCATTCCAGGTGAAATATTTCTTTTGTAAAACCCATTCAAGTATTTTCTCTGTTAACCAAGTCCTTTAGATTTTTGTCTTGTCAATTTCGAAAACTGCAAAGTATTTTGGAAATGGTAATTTAATTTTGAGTAATTCAATTGCAAATTTATAAATAGTTAGGAAATTTGAGAGAGTGAAGTCAAATAGTTAATTTCTCTGATTAGCTTTGACTCTCAAATTTTCAAAATATTGAAAATTCTGCCATAGCTATGAGATTTACTTAGCTTTTGTAATATTTTCGTTGATCACAAATTCATCTAGATGTAAGCTTGATAACTCATCACAAATTCGCTTGATAACTCATCACAAATTCATTTTTATGTGTAAGAACATTTCCAATTGTGTTATAAAATTAATTGAATTAGATTTGATACTAAAAAAAATTATGGGAAAAAATTTGGCAATATATATCTTATTATTATTATTAATTTATTTTTTTGAATGATTTAAATTAACAATTTTGACTTTCAAAATCTCAAATACTTTTCAAAAATTATTTTCAATTATATTATAAAAGTTGCAAATAAAATTAAATAAAGAGATTAGTAAAAAGAACTTTTCAATACTCCGATGCAGGTGTATTAATGCATCATTAATGGAGTGGCTCTCCCGCGCCGGCGTCTCGTCCTGCAGGTGGCATGATCGTACACTCCTACATGCCTTCTCTTGGATAACACACGCTCACACAGGGTACCTGCTAATCACTTGGCACTTCAAATTTATTGCTCACTTTGGTCGAGAAACTATTCCTGAGGTTTTATTTATGGGTTCTTTGGCTCTCTCATACATCATTTCCTCTTGGCCCTCCTGCCTTAGCCTGCGTCAGACCTAGAATTCTTGCAGCGCTTTGGCTGCAACCTTAAATGTTTGGCTTGGAGGGGCTTTTGTTGCGGAAGCCAAGCATCCTCGTTCAAAGGCTCAGCTCTGTTTTCTGAATTTTAAGCGGCTTCTCTTCAAGCCATCTTGCACCCCTTACTTCGGCACCTGCTTTGCTTCGGCCTGCTTCAATTTCCCTTCAAGCTGTCTTTGCATTCTGATAATGGTGCACCAACGCTCACGCAGTCGCTATGGTAGTAGTCGCAGGGGTCGTAGGCGGTCTCAGCCTGCTCCTTCACCTGATGTCCCTATGGATCCTGCGTCCCCTCCCTCAGCTAGTGCAATTCCGCCTCAGAACAATTTTGTTGGTAAGCCTTTCCCGCATAACACCTTCTAGACCACCCATTTCAAATTTCAAAGTAGCCTCAACAAGCCTATTCTCTCGGCTAGCATCACTGTCATCTTCGCGGAGGAAGAGACTCAGCCTAGCGTTTCTGTGAACACCTCGGCGAAGCAGTCTCAGGGTGGCCATGGAAGCGAGCAGCATTGGGAAGACGATGGGAATATAATCAATCGTGGTGATGTACATGCAGAGGGAAGTGTTCCTGATGACACCAAGCCACTAGATGTCAACCTCCAGGGAGGCTCGAGCTCTGTTGACCCTGCGGATAGTTCCTGTGGCATCCGTTGTTCCACGGCCCTTCTTGGTGGCAGCGGTATGGATGCTGCGGATAAGGAGGGCGATTTTTGGGTGGGCAATGCATGCCCGGTGGTGGAGGAAGTTCAGGACCATGACACGTCGTTTGATGCCTTCTGGGCATTGCTTGCTTCCCCAGCTTTACTTTTTGCTCTCCAGGTCACTTCGCTATGTTTCTTTGGTTCTGATAATGTCTTTTTGCTACGGGTCTTTGGTTTTGCAGTTGTTTTTGCCTCTTGGTCTCTGGTTAGTATAGACAGTTTGGCTACAGCCTTCCATCTGACCTTTCTATGGTTGACCGACATGTTCAGTTCTCAATGTATGGTTTTGGGGCATTATGTAACTGGTTTTCCCAACCCTGGGATAGTCTGGATGTGCTGAAGGATAGTTTCTACTCTCCTCTGAGGTTTCGACCTCCTTGTAAATGTATTTTTATTTTATTTTAATAGAATTAGTCTTTACCGAAGAAAAAAAAAAAAAAAAAAAAAAAAAAAACAAAAAACAAAAAACAAAACAAAACAAAACTTTTCAATGGAAGTGAATGAGATGCAATGAGACGAACAAAATTTTTAGCGCAAATAAAAAAATATATATCTTATATTCTTAAAATTGCTAATTGATCAATAAAAAATAGTAGCCAATAAATTTGTTCCTTGTAACAATTTTTTGGGTAATTTTCTAAATTATTAACTGATAAAATATAGATCAAGAGATTATCTAATTTGAATTAATATAATATCTTTCTAATAAGTTAAAAAAAATAAAATAGTTTTATAAAATAAAAAAACTATTTCCAAATTTATTATAAATATATATAGTTAAATTTCCTTACTCACCGATAAAAAAATATTATATTTTAGGAAAAAGAGTTTAAAATTTAAGAAAACTAAACCAAAAATATATATTTTTTATTGTGAAAATGGAAATTTAATATCACACCTATTCATTACTTTTCTATATTAACATTTTAATAACATAACACATGATGGATAACTATGAAAATTTTAATCATTTTGCTATATTGTAGAACAAACCGTCAATAACAAGTTTTCTGTTTTTTGAACATGCGATTAGAAACTCTTGTGGCCTCATTCTTCAGTATTGTCTGACTCAGTACATCCACATCATATTATTCAGTATTGCCTCTGACTCAATACATCCGCCAATACAAATTATGTTTCAACACGTCAATATTCGTAAACATCAGCATAAACAAAATAATTAAAGGCCACAACTACTCTATAATTATCAAATGGACGACCTCTGGAAACTGATGCGCAAAAAATGGACGACGACTTCCGGAAAAGTACAAATTAAAGAAAATTTAAAAATCAAATTTGAGAGACCGTGATATATACCGAACGGAATTTTAGTGAATTAATCGCCGAATCACATCGAATTGTCGAATTCTTCAAACCCATTCGGCCAAATGTAGTAACTATGATATAAACCCCTGAACATTACAGCAATTGTTGAGAACCCAGTGCACCACCTTAACGTGACATCAATTGTTGAGAACCCAGTGCTAATACGCAAAGTCTAGGATTCATAGATTGTCTCCATTTTGGTGTTTAGCAAAGCAAGATCTAAAAGATGCCTTTACCGTCTGCTTCCATCATTTATCTTAACCATTCTCACACTCGAGTCTAGGTTACGAATAGATTACAAGTGCATATTCTTTACCATCAGGTTGGAATTATAAATTTAAAATTATTAAAATTAGAAAATTTATCTATATCTTTAAATTTTATATTTATTATTATTTAAAATAAATTATAATTTATTTAAAATTCATTTATATATTTAAAACAAGAACTAAAAAAATTAAATTAAAATTCACTAACATTTTTAAGAATAAAATTTTCAAACAATTGTATAGCTATTGCAATCCTAAATTATTGTGTAACCATTACAAGGATAATTGTTAAGAAAAATGTAAAACATTGAAACTCTTATATTACCTTGATCCATTTATGGATCGATCAAATCTCTTGAGGTGCAATCCTTTTTTTTTGAGTAAAAAATGGGAGAAAATGTGTACACCTCCATAGATTTGATCCCTTTTGTTGTGGGGATAAAATGGATTTAGGTTGGTTTAAATTGTGCATAGTCACACAAAATATGTCTAAGAGCAATTTGGTCATTTAATTTTAAATTTTCTTAGTTACTCAGTTTGTTAAGATGATATATACTATTACTCACATGAATGATGAAAAATGATGAAATATAAAGTTTGAATGAAAAGTGACAATGTAACAACGTTGAATGATAAAAAATGTGAATTATAAGAATGTAGTCAATTACAAACAGTCTTTATTGTGACCAATCTCACACTGTTTTATTCTATTATTCTTACTGTCACATCTATAATTTTTCCATCTTTTCATATCAACCATATGAAAAGAGCAGTTGAAATCATAGACCATTCAAATATTTAACTCGAGCTATTGTAGTAAACATTATACCTTGTCTCTCTTGCTCTCCAATATTAATAGCAATTTTCTCCAAATTCTGTCATTGTGGCTTATGAAGTCTTCAATGCATAGTAAGTTTCAATACTAGTTGTTTTCTATTACCTCATTTGAATGCAAAGTGACTAGCAAAGTTGAATGATGGAAAATGAGATATAAAGATGTAGTCAATTACAAATAGTTTACACAAAAAGCAAAAGTTTCAAGTAAGTGAACATATTATTTAAAATGATAATTCAATTATCTTATTTATGGTTGAATTAATGTGAAATAGAAATCAATGCATGTTATTAAGTTTAGTCAACCATATTTAATTTTAGTCAACCATCTTTAACTTTAGTTAACCATGGTGAACAATGTTCAATCTGATTGAACCAAAATTGACCATAGTTAACCACAAACAACTATATGTTAACCAAATTATAGTTAACCTTATTCATCTATAGTCAACTTTAGTCATCCTTAGTCAATCTTATTTAGTCATATTCAACTATAGTCCACATTGGTTGATCTTAGTTAACCATGGTCAGCCATAGTCAACCTTTAAGGCATACAAAATTAAGAAGGTATCCTTAGCCGACCTTTGACCTAGATTTAGTAAATTAACTTAGATTTACTAGGTTGGCCTAGGATTATTAGGTTTAATATTAAATATTGATAACCATGATTAGCAATGTTCATGCATATTAAATATATCCTATAGTATCCAAAATGATAGTCAATCATAGGTATTCTTAGTCAACCTTTGATTTAGGCTTACTAATTTGATCTAGGTTCACCCATAATGAACTACAATTGACCATAGTTAACTATAATCTACCTTATTTAACCTTAGTTAGTTAGAGCTAACCATATGCTGACCATGGTTAACCATAATAAGCCTTGGTCATCCTTAGTCAATCTTTATAAATCATATTCAACTATAATTAGACTTGGTTGAGTGTAATTAGCTATAGTCAGTCTTAATAAACAATGATTAGTCAACTTTAGTCAACCTTAATTAAGGATTTAAAATGTCTAATAATATGAATATTGATAAAATATATTATAATATTATTAATTTTTTCTTAATAGGTAGGATTAATATTTTACCAAATTTAATATGTACTTAAAGTAAGTTTAAAAAGTTTAACACTATATGTAGTAGTAAAGTGCAGTAATAACCGTTTATTAAAATATTAATATTAAGTTTATATTAAATAGCTTTAAATTTAATATTTTAAAGTTTAAGGTTTGTATTAGTAAGTTTACGGTTATTAATAGTTAAGTTTATATTATTTAATTTTAATATAATTTTTATAACATTTTTTTAATAGTGAAAGCATATTGAACATGGCAATACAAATTTTGTGCGTTGTGATGAAAAAAATAAACGTTACAATATGAAAAATAGAAAATTAATGTTGTAATTTGACAAACAAAAAATCAATGTCTTATTCTGACAAACAAAAATCAACATTTCAATATAATGAACAAAAAGCAACATAACAATGCAATGAATAAAAGTAATGATTTTAGACAGTGAAAAACAAACAATAATGTCACAACGTGAAGACAAAATTAAACTAATCGAA
>APFE030905150.1:0-22699 GCA_000404065.3 Pinus taeda
CAGAGGTCAACTAAGCTGAGTGTTGCCCATTAACACAGATAAAAGGAAAGAAAATAATGGCTTAGGGACCCTACAAATATATCACTATTATCAACACATTCTCCTCTCCCGATAGCTCTGCACTCCTTATATCCCTGTTCCCCAAGCAACTAGGAAGAAAAGTTTCAAAAGTGCATAGAAATCTGTTTGCAGAATTACCACCATTCTTTAATGATTAGGGAAACTTGTTTCCCAAGGAGTTTATCCTGGACAACCTACATCGCACTGAGGATAATCAAAGTAGTGCCGAGGATGCGGGACATAACTTGCGAGGAGAGGACCTAAGAGGTCTTTACAAGGGCCACTTCAAACTCCTATTCATGCTGAAGCAACTTATGAAAGAGGAGGGAGAATTCAATTATGAACCTATCATGGACTTGAAGATGGCATTAACAGAAGCGTGACAAGGCGACTTACCAACAAATAAGGAGTGAAATAGTATGTGGAAAATATATAGATAAACTGTATATGCAGGCACAATAACAAGACCTCGAGTGACTTCACCCATCCTACCAGTAACAAGTTTGCTGGAGCGCCCAATTCACTGTAGCGCTTGACCCAGTTAACCCCCAAGAGCAAGAAGGAAGGTCGTACCCGACTGGGAGAGAGATGCTAATTGCAGAATCAACCCTAAACCCCTAAAACCCTAAACCCTCAAACCCCTAAAACCCTAAACCCTACAAATGTCGATACAAATGTCCATTACAGTTCTTTGAAAAGATTCGCAGCAATTTACGAGGGCCGAAGCTATAAACAGAGTAGCGCTTGAACCTTTTTCCAAAACAATTTATAAACAGAGGACAAATTTTTCCGAAACAATTTATAAACAGAGGACAAATGCCGCTAAAGACAGAAATTATGATTAGAATTCTTTGAAAAGAGAGGGCCGAAACAAATTTTCTGAATGACTAATAAACATATAAACAGAGCAGCGCTTGAATCTTTTTCCAAAACCATTTATAAACAGACAAATGCCGCTAAACATAGAAATTATGCCGCTAAACAGAGCAGTGTTTGAAACTTTTTCCAAAACAACAAAATGCCAAAACAGAATGCCAGAATGCCAAAACAGACAGACAGACAGAATGCCAAAACAGACAGACAGACAGAAAATGCCAAAACAGATCACAAAATCCTGTTAAAGTGCTTGTGTTGAAAAACACAGAGAGTAAAGCTGGTAGGATTAAAAATCCTACCGGTTACAGGCCTCCCCACAGCTCGCCTGACCTTCTCCACACCTGCAACATCCTTTTCCACACCTGCAACAGGAAGAAAAAATCCATTAGAAGCCATTAGAGAAGACAAAAACAACAAAAACAGCCTAAAAATGCTATGTTACCTCAAGCTCAGTAGAATGGCGACCGACTCCTCCCCGAACAGCAAAATCGCCGAATAAGACCACCACCAGAGAAATGCTAAACAACCGGCATTCCATGTTAAACAACTTGCATTCCAGAACGACCAAGAAATCCAGGCGGAGGCGCACAAGAAAAGCATAACCATTGTCCCAGCCAGAAACCCAGAAACTCCATCAAACACAGTTACCAGCACACGAATAAACAACTCTGCGTGCAACAACACAAACCCTGTCAACCATTCTATGCAGTCAGCCAAAACAACAACTAACCAAAACCCGCGCAGGTTACAGGGCCATGCCGCGCCATCTTCGGCGGGGGGCTTCGCCCAACTACCGGCCCCGAGCAGAAAGACGAAGGGAAAACCATACATCGTCGAAATGAGCCCAGACCAATGTTGTAAACGGCGCGAAGGGAGTAGTTAAAGGTTCGAGGTGATAGCCCACACGGCCAGCTCCACGGTGGACAGGTGTCGTACCGGAGCCATGTGGGTTGCCACGTGTAAAAACGACGTGGCGGGGAGGGCGCACATGTATTGGCGACCCTCCCCTAAAACATAGAAAATAGAATTATGAGAATATCTCTCTTTAGCGTTCAATGATTTGGCACATTGATTACGGTATTTCAAAATTACAATATTCTTGAGGTTATCAAAAAGTCCTCGTGAATCCACCCACACATTTAGATGCATTGGCTACTTTGTCCAAACTTTCCAATTCCGTCACAGATATCCTCTCCATCTAAACTTAGAAAATAGAATTATGAGAATATCGCTCTTAGAAGTGAACGATTTGGCACATTGATTTTAATGGTACTTTTGGTAAAGTGATTTTATTTCTAAAAGAGTTTTGAATTTTCAGTATGAGGATGGTAGAAATTGGAAATTTTACGAGTTTTCCGTGTTATTGAATTATTATAATATATATTAGTAATTTTGTTTGAATTTTCAGCGTTAGGATAGTAGAAATTGGAAATTTTAGTAGTTTTTCATGTTACTGAATTATTATAAAATATATTAGTAATTTTGATTGATGGGAAATTTATTTTAATGTAATTTGAGTTGTTAAATTTTAATAAGGTATCATGTTAAAATAGATCAAATTTCGCTGATGGAATTTGATGGGAAAATTACCTATTATGGGGTGATTTGTCCAGTTTGAAATTTTTATAGTGAAAGGATTTTTTGTTTAAATTGTAGAAATCTGTAAGGGAGGTGTGAAAACTTTCAAATTTTTCTTTCATAGCAGAAAAAACTCTCTGTTTTATATTCTGTTTAAAACAATACATATACATGATGAAAAGAAAGTCATCATAGGTTTATGTTTAAAACTGTACATATACATTATGAAAAGAATGTCATCATAGGTTTGATATTGTATCCAATATTTAACTGCACATGGAATTACAAATTACCACAACCTTCATCATAAGCCATATATTAAAATAAACAGAGATTAGAATTCTACAACAAAATCTGCCCCTTCCTAAGTATCTCTCAAATTCTCATAATGGAAATGAGAAAGCTTAAATATACATCTGATCTTGAGCTTGTTCTTCATAAAGAAAGATATAAAGTTATCTTTCACCTGTCATTTTTATACAAGACCATATACAAAACATTTACAAAAAGTGATACCAAAAAAAAAAAGAATTCAAGGTACTTATTTGCGCTAATGTTTTGCTCCTTTGTCAAGGACTTTAGAGCACTATCCTGGCATGTTAATGCCTCCTACTTCTGTCATTTTTGCTCCCATTTTTCCCTGGATATGCATACCTTCTTATGTGTCTAGTAATTCTTTTTTCAACATTTCATCTGCATTCTTGTTGTGCACTCCATTGATGTGTTGTATGGAAGATTACTGAAGAGTGCTCCATAAGCTTTGTATGTGTTTCAGCCAGCCTTATAGGGAATTTTGTTGAATATTATTCTTCCCCAAGATGTTATCAATCATACACCTAGAATCACCATAAATTTGTATGTGGGATATCCAAGAATTTTGTAATCCATAGTAATCCCCATAAGGCAATTGCTTTTGCTTTCATACTTGTTCCCTCTCTCGCATTCCAATGAATCCAGTACTCTTGTTCTTCCATCACCTTTAGCCAAATTCCACATCCACATCTCCCTCCTTCTGATGCCCCATCAAAAAACCCAACCCGGTATTTGGTACCTATTCCATCCCCTTGTCTCCTTCTCTTTTTGCTTGGTGCCAACTCTCTGATCTGACTTGGTCCACTGTTCTATGTACTAAACAATTAAATCCTCTCTCCATCTATTGGTTCCAAAAATAAATTGGTTACGACCTTTCCAAATCACTAAGAAGACAGCTAGTGTGAGCAATCTCCAACTTGTGCATTGTGAACTCCACCATTTTAAACATTCCTCAATTGTATTAAAATGTATGTATGGAATCTGCTTCTAGGTGGTGAAGTGCTTCCAGATGCTTAAAGATCTTGGACAGTGTAAGAATAAGTGGCAATTATCCTCTCCTTATTTCCTACACAGATAACATATCCCAGGTCTGTGTTGATTCCTCTTCTATAAATTTTCCCATGTAAGATTCGTATTTTGCCATGTTAACCATAGGAAAATGATAATATTTATGGGAATACTAGCTTGCCAAAACTTATAAAACCAAGAGCATTCCACAACTTGTAGTTCCTTCATACACAGTTTGAGATAGAAATCCGCCACTTTAATCTCTTTGGATTTCTTCTTTTTTCCAGCCCCGGTGATGCGATCCCCTTTGTTGTCATAACATATACCTACATCTTTTAAAGATTTCAAAAGCTGGAACCAATCCAATTCGTACTTCCCTGTAAGGTTCAGTTGGATGGCGTCAAGCCAAATTTGTATATTACCACTCGATTCACTAATCATATGATTCGAAACAAATATGCCCTTTCTGTTCAAGTTTTTTATTAAATCCACTGTACTAAGTGGGGTCACACTGGATCCAATAATACTGTCTATACCCAAAATAATTCTATTACGAGAACCAAATATTCATGAGATGTTGTGAAATAGGATATTTTTAACCATGTTGAAACTGTTCCATATCTTAGATCCAGTTTTTTTCCCAATTGCACCTTGTCTCATCCAACAGGTAAAATCCTTATTCTTCATGTACTTGAAACGATTCAATTTTCCCCATATACCATTACAGTTGATACCCCACCACGAAGGTTGTATGCACCCACACTGCCTCCATCTTCACCACCACTGCATACACCTTCGCCTACATGACTGCCACCTCTGCCACTATTCAATATGGTGAACTTTGTAAAGCTACCTGTGTTCAAGGGCATGCGAAATGAAGATCTGAACTAGTTTTGGTTTGTCACGAAGGCTGTATGGTAAGCTTAGGGTATTACTGATGATCAAATGAATTAAGAAACATTTGTTAGTGTGTTGCAGGATCATGTGCTAACATGGTACATTAAGTACTACACCAATAATTTTATGTCCACGTTGGTAGATATTCAGACTACGCTGAATAAGGAATTCAGTAGACCTATGCCTGAAGCGTAATCAATTGTCGGATTTAAAGAGATCATGATGAAGACTGGTGAGACACCCTAGGATCTGGATCAGAGATTGAAGTGTATGATCTGCGAGGCTAACATGAATTCGACCGACGGGGAGCACCACAAATGGTTTTTGGCTTCGCTCCTGCATCATCTAAGGGTTGCGCTAGCACAATAGAAGATTGGGACCTAGGCAGAAGATCTGTAAATCGTGTTGAGATTGCATGAGACACCGATGCAAGATGCTAATTTGGGGGTTCGGCAGATTCATGCACAGTTGCAAAACCTTTGCCTAGAAATGCAGAGTATAAAGAAAGATAGAATAGCTCAGCCCAAGGTCTACAAGGAATTTTCATGGCTAAACTACAAGAACCAGGGGCATGACAAAGATCATTGTCAAGTTTTCGCAAATTATGTTGCAGTTGGGGGACCAATGGCTCTGAGGCCAGAACTTCCAGAAAGGCCAAGTATAGGGCCCACGCTATGGTGTGCTATCTGCCAAGTAGCTGGAAAGCATGCGACAGGCAATTGCCATTTGTTGCAAAAATTGGTAAAGACACCGCAACAACTCTTTTGCAACTTCTTCCAATCAGTGGGTCATGATGAGCACAATTTCTCTTCTTACGAATTAATGATGGACATAACACTTGCATATAGGGTGTAGGTAGAAACCTAACCCCCAAACCAAGTCTCTGGAAGAGCACGAGGTGAGTGTCAGGGGCACAGGCACGAATGAACCTGAGGTGGAGGAGGACTCGATAGAGGTCGAGGGAAGGTCATTTGTTACAACTGTGGGGAACCAAGACACTGTGTGCTAGACCACCCAAATTCGAGTCATCTGTCATGCTACTATTAGAATCAGTTTGACCATGTGACGCAGGATTTCCCTATATTGTTAGCTAAGATACACGAAAAGGGCGCATAGCCTTAGTAGCTAACTTAGAACCTCCTGATGATGAGGGTTGAGCCTCGTGAGCAATATCCTAAGGTAAATATTGTGCTGTGGAGTAGAGTAGAAGTAGCCTGAAGAAGGTGAGTGGGTCCGCAAAGCACCAGAAAAGGAAATCGAGTTTGATCTAGAACGCGTGAAAGAAAAATTTATGGAAGCGAAGAAAAGTTCGCTAAGGCTGCTACCTCAGGGAGTCAAGAGAAGTCGACTAAAGAAATGGACCTATCTATGATTACCATGTTTTTTGAGACCTGCCTGAAACTACTACGCAATAGCAACGCTGTCAAGTGACCGCAAGAGCTTATCAATAGGTGCGCTGGAAAGGAAAACACTACTGATAGACCGCGCGCAGTCAGAAATATTAGCAAGCATAAGACGAGAATGGGGCGTGAGATAAGGTTTGCTGCACAGATAGGAGAATATGAGATGGATAAAGTTATTTTAGATTTGGTGTCGGACGCAAATGTTTTTTCGAAATAGACATGGGAGAGAATGGGGAGACCTACGTTAAAGTGGTCTCCAATTTAGTTAAGGATGGTGAATCAGCAAAAAATAAACCCAATGGGGAGGTTGCTGGGGGTAACATTTGATATTGAAGGCACAACCACACTAGTTGATTTTGAATTGATAGAGATTGTGGATGAAAACAATCCCTGCCCTACGCTCCTTCGGATCGATTGGACCACTGACATGAATGGGGAAATCAATTTGAAGAAGAGGAAGATGATATTGAAAAGAAATCACTCTGTGTAGTGGTGCCATTACACCTTGCAGAAGGACCGTGCTATACTGAACCAGTCCAGGATTATGAAAGTGATGTCAATTTCGACCATATTTACATGATAACGATGTGAGATCAAGATTGGGTGAATCCAACAGTAGATGGATGTATTGCATGGGATCGCGAAAGCTCCTGCACATCAGATTCAAACGAAGAAATGGAGCACTGGAAAAATCAACTGCATGAAGTATCTACATTGCGTTGTAACATGATGACCAAGTCGTTGCGCTATGTATCGTTAGAGGTAAGAAATCTGCCTTAGTATGACGGTTTAACTGATGTTGATCACTTTTTGGATGCATTTGAGAGATAAGTGCTAGAGAATCATCGCTTCCAGCCCCTGGACTAGGCGTTGTGCATTACGCCTGCGAGATGGTGGGGCACACACAAGGATAGTTTTGATTATTGGCATGTATACATAAAAATGACGAGAGTGCGGTTTGGTCACCCACAATTACGACTAACGGAAAAATATGATGGAATGATCTACGTGACCAATTTAGCCAAATGGACTAAAGTGTATGGAGCGAAGCCTCAGCTGAAGTGGGCTCATCTATTTTTTCATACCTTGGATGTTATACTGATGAATTGGTACTTGGAGACAAAACTCTGCCATGACACTGAAGAGTGGGATGTTTTGCACCAAGGATTTTTGATGACGATCAACTTTGAGGATGGGTTTGAATGTATCGATGAAGCATTGTAGGAGGTTAAGGCAGTGATCTTCAGGATACTGCAGGACCCTCTATATTTGATTCAACCTAATTAGACTATCCAACTGAGCCATGCGTTGGAGTGCTACAATGTAACAATGGAAAAAGAAGACAAACACCTAAGGAAGATTAATATTCCAGAGACTAAAGGTCACCGCGATGTTTAAGGACTGCAATTAGAGAATCCAGACATAACCGAGCCGATCAAAACTAGACATGTGAACATTGGCATGAAGGTAGAGCCAAAATTTGAAAATATTGCAGACTACTGCGATGAAGCAACAGTAGTTAAGGTCACCAAATTACTCTGCGAATATTGGAATCTGTTCCCCATGAAGTTTTTAGCTACGAAAGGGATAATAGGAGACTTGGGTGTCATGAAGATCACCCTAAAACTAGATGAGAAGCCATTTAAGCAAAGACCTTACCGCTTCAATTTGAAGTATAAAGAAAGGGTCTGTTTGGAGTTGGATAAAATGTTTGCAATAGGCATCATTAAACTAGTTGAGGAGTCTGATTGGGTAATCTTGATGGTAGTTCAGGATAAAAAACAGAAGGATGAAATACAAATATGCGTAGATCTCAGGAAGTAGAGTTATGCGTGTGTGCATGATCCATTCCCAAATTTGTTCACCGATGAGGTGATGGATAATGTTGGTGGCCAAGAATCATATTCGTTCACTGATGGGTTCTCAGGGTAATATGAGATCAAGATCGCGCTAGAGAATAGGAGTAAGATGACCTTCATGACTGAATGGGGATGCTTCCAGTATACTGTGATGCCTTTTGGGTTGAAGAACATGTCAATGATCTTATCGCGTGTAGTCATCACAACGTTCAAAGATTTCATTCACAAATTTTTGGAGGTATACTTTGATGATTGGACAATGTTTGGACTAGTAAAACGCCATGTAGAAAGTCTGTGCTTCATGCTAGATACATGTCGAAGGTACCAGATCACACTCAATTTGAAGAAATGTTTGTTCTGCATCCATTTTGGGATATTGTTCAGTGGCGTGGTATGCACAGAAGGCTTGATGTAGACCCTCGGAAGATTGTAGTTATAATCAATTTGGAAGTATCGAGAAGTGTGAAACAGTTGCACGCATAACATTGTGGTATACAGGGTACTATAGAAAGTTCAACAAAATATATGCCCAAATCACCACACCGATGAAGAAATTGTTAAAATAGGATGCTACATTCTGCTGGAATGAGGAATGTCAAAAGAGCTTGGATGTTCTTAAAGATAAAATGGTCACCGTGTCGATTCTAGTCTTCCCGAATTGGAAAAAGGAATTTCATGTGCATGTGGATGCGTCATGTATTGCGCTAGGAGCAGTACTAACACAGGCTAGTGAGGGAGACTTGGATCATCCCACTGTGTTTGCAAGTAGGAAGCTATCTAAAGCTGAGAACAATTATTCAATGACAGAGCGCGAAGGTCTAGCCATGGTATACACACTCTAGAAGTTTAGGCACTACTTGCTAGGTGGATACTTTAAGATGTATACAGACCATTCTACATTAAAGTACTTGTGAACAAGCTTGTGTTGGGGGGAAATATGCAGATGGTTGTTGCTATTTCAAGAATATGATTTTGAAGTTATTGTGAAACCAAGACGAATGAATGCTGGACCAGATCATTTGTCGTGCATTGAAACAAGAGAGGAGCCTACTAATTTCTAGGAAGGACTACCAGATGCATAGCACTTTGCAGTGCGTGCCACAGATAGTCACTTTGAAGATATTATACACTTCCTGACAACAGAAACAACTCCAGAAAGATATACTAGCCATCAAAAGAAAGAATTGGTGGTGTGCACGACAGATTTTCCAGTCAATGCAGGACACTTGTATAAAATGGGATTAGATGAAATATTGTGACGTTGTGTGCCAGAAATTGAATGAAATAGTATCCTTTCTAAGGCTCATGGAGGAGTTGCAGGAGGACATAATGTTCGCAAAGCAACAACGCAGAATATTCTACGCGAAGGGTTGTGGTGGCCGACACTGCATAATGATTCAAAAGCATATTGTAGGGCATGCGATGCATGCCAAAGGACTAGTGAACATCGTTACAACCCTTCGAGAAGTGGGTGATTGAATTTGTGAGACCAATTCAATCTCCAAGAGAGAAGATGGGTGCACGGTACATCATCACCGTGAATGATTACTTAACCAGATGGGTGAAGGCACAAGCTATGAAGGCCTGTACAAGTACGACAAAAAAAATTCATCTTTCAGTACATGCTAACAAGGTTTGGTTGCCCAAAAATTTTAATGAGTGATCGCAGTATGCATTTTATTAATGAGACGTTCAACGTGATGATGGAGGAATTTCAGGTTTACCATTACAAGAGCACGCCATATCAACCACAAGCTAATAGAATGGTAGAAGAATTTAATAAGATACTGGATAATGCGCTAATGAAGGTTTGCAATACACAAAGAAATGACTAGGATGTGCGCATACTCTCGGTGCTATGGGCTTACAGAACAACTTGTACGAAGCTGACTGGACAAACGACTTTTAAGTTAGTTTATGGAGCTGAAGCTGTGATGCCAATGGAATACATTGTACCTAGTCTACATATAGTGACATTCATAGTAATGGCGAATCATGGCGCCATGGAAGAAAGGCTCGCGTAGCTAGCAGAACTGGAAAACGACACTCTTTTGGCTGGATTCCATCAGCAAGTTCAAAAGGCACGCGAAAAGGCATGGCACGATCGACACATCAAACTGTGCACCTTCAAGGTAAATGATTTAGTTATTATGTGATAGAAAGTTTGATCAACTTCCAAGAAAATTTCAGATGCATTAGCTAGGGCCCTATGTCATCAAGGAGATTCCCGATGGTGGAGTAGTTCAGTTGGTAAAGTTGAACGGACAGCCACTCCTAGTGAGGGTGAATGGTAGCCAATTAAAGCAATACACCAAGGATCTTGACATATGAATACATGTGGAAGCATAGTCTTACTACTTTAGGCAACTAAAAGGAGGCGCGAGACTATAAACTACACTACCCAAGTTCTAGAGCTACGCGGTTGGGGTATTGTACGAAAAGGAGGATTGTCATAGTGTCAGCAGAAGCGTGAGGGGAGTTGTGCTATTAAAGGAGAGACCATACAAGGAAGCTAGAGAGTGACCGTTATGGTCATTGTTCATGACTTAACAATGGGAAAATGACTAAATGGAGTGGGGCGGCGGCAATTAAGTCAGAATTTAAGAGTAAGATCTTTGAAAATCTACTGCCACTCTAGCGTTTATGAACCAATTTTGGGGGGAACAACCGGATTCAAATTCTAAATTGCCTATAAATTACAGATGGCCAACCAACGAAAAACACTTGGCACTTTGAAAATTGAGTTGTTGAACTATCAAGTGCGCATGAACCTTGATTATTTCGAAGCTTTGGTAACGAGTTCAATATTTGAGAAATTTTCGAAGGAAACTCAAGAGCTTTTAACTGGCATTATGTTAGCACCCGTGGAGACTACAAGTGTTGGGGAAGCAATGGTAGTTGAGGGCGCTGCCCCGAAGGTAGCGAGTATAGAGGTACCTACATAAATATACAAATCACCGAGGTCACCCAGGTTGAGGCCTACACTCCCCAAAGAAGGTCCCAAGATGAAGAAGGATAAGCAGAAAGCCACACAGCGGTGCGTGAGTCGCCAAAAAAACACCAAAAGGATGGAAATCGTACTGCATAGGAGAAGGCCAAGGTAGTAGACCTGGAACCTGATGATACATAGAGGGCATTGGTGTCAGCGTAGAACACGTTGACATGGGGACAGAAGACATTGACATTGAGGGGGCAAACCCTATCTCCAAGTTGCCAACATATATCCCTCCACATTAAGGCAAGGCAAATGTACTAAAGGAAATTGACGAGAACAAGATCACACTGTTCAGCCCATTGTCGCCAAACAACATTACATTCAAAGGACTACGCTTGGCGTGCATCCCCCTTTTGAAGCTGGAGGACTAGGATTTAGCAGATATAAATCACTTTCCCCACTTAGCCACTGATACATTCATGCATCGCGTCTTCTATAAATACTCTAGTGTGACTAAGATGGAGACAAGAAAGTGGATAAAAGGGGTGGAGAAGGTAGGATTGTTGAACCTGCTATGGGTGCCACATTACAACCACGCCCCCATAACTTTGATAGTGATCAAGCAACTATTATGCTTAGTGCACGATGGGTGCTTGTTGTTGGGAGATCTGATACCTGTCGCTAACATGTTGATCCATAGGATCACCTTGCTCCAGCACTTAGGTTTGAATCTAACCATGACATTTGGTGGAAAGTCAGGTGAGTGCAACCTCACCGAGTGAATGAAGGACAAGTTTAAACTTGCCAAAAAGCCGTGCGGCTATTCCATCTCTAGCATAACTAACCCTGCGGTTAAAGTAGCCACATAGATTTTGGCAGGGAAAATTATGAGGAAGTGTCGCGCAGATGAAATGCCGACACCGGTGGTATCTTTAGTAGCCTAGTGCATGGAGGGCGCACAATTTAACTAAGCATGCTACCTCTGCAGCGAGTCCCTCGCGAATTGTAGAGAAGCACAAGACCAAAGCAATACTTTCCACTATGCATGGCTACTGCTATCGATCATACTAGTTGCATGGGACTTCCCAGAGGACAAATAGTTTCCTCTGATTACACGGGAGCTACCAGAAGTAGCGAAGTTCGCTTTGCTCTGGGCCATGAAGAACCCCCAAAGGATCAAGGACAACAAAATATTCTGGATTCTCATGGAATCAAGCATCTATGCCATAATTAATTGCAAGCCATGACCTTCACTAACTGTCTTTAAGCATTTGTCTGAGTATGTGGAGTTCAAGGCAAACTTCCACTGTCTATCGATCAGAGCATGGAAGGACCCCACACATAAATGGTATGATCTTCCGTACCTGGCGACATATGATGCAATCACCACGGATCTGGAGAGTTATCCTGTAGAGTGGTGTAAGGCCTTAGAATTATCAATTGGGACTAGCAAGTTTGCCATGAAGCAGAAGAAGGAAGAGGGCAGGATAATGATGGAGCAGTTGGCCAAAAAACGAAGGAAGGAAGCTGAGGATAAATCCACAGAAAAGCGCGCGGCCAAAACACATCCAGAAGAGGAGGAGGAAGAGGATGATCATGACTCTAATAGGAGTCAGAAGTTTCCTTCTCTACAGAAAAACGAGGAGGAGTGGCTCACAGAGCAGGGAGGTGCGGACCCGGAGACTACTCCATTCTAGGTTAAATGCACAATGGAGCAGGAGAAAGTAGGGCTACGAAACAAGTCCAAGGTCGACAAATCATCTTTGGATCAAATCACCTTGACAGAGGGTGATTTGAATGATATCAGTGATATAGTGATGGCTACGACCACAGAACTACTGTAACAGTTTGAGCAATAGTAGAAATATGCCTTGGTCGGCATTGAAATAGGTCTGAGTGAGCTATAAATATAGGCTACTAAGGTGCAGACCAGTGTAGGGTAGAGCAGTGTCACGTCGAGTAGTTTGGTGCTAGGAACCTCAGACGCAATAGAGATGGTTTGTACAATGGATCCCTGGGCTGTCATGCTCCTGGATGGAGCATTGACCGCAGAAGTAAAGGTTGATAGGGCCACTGTTAGTGCCATCAAGTAAGTTGAGCAAAACTTGGTCACGCTTCCAAGTGAGGCCCCTCACACCCTGCTGGATGGTGTGATCACAGAAATATGAGATCAGGAACAACGTGCTTTGAATGTTATCAATGAGCAGAAGGTGAAAAATGCACAAATCTTCACCAAAAAATCTTTCGCAATTGATCTTCTTAAGAAGATCACATAAAAGAATGAGCGCACAACAACTATGGTGGTTGAGGCACACTAGATTGTTCCAGAACTGAACATCCTTGAAGATGTGCCAGTCGACGCAAGGATCCAGAAGCTCCTTATAGGTGTATGCGAGGCACGAACAGAGCTGGCTAAGGTTCAACTTGAACTAAACCTTAAGATCACGGAACTCAAGTTGAGGGCCCAGCCTTCGACTACACTAGAAGTTAGAGAGCAGTGCACGACCATTGTAGAAGACGTCATTGCAACTATTGGCACCACTATGAAGGATTGCACTATGCTCTTCGAGTAGGCACTTGAAGTAGTGGCTGATCTGCAGGAAGATTCTAACCTGCAAAGACAAGAAATTTAGGCACGGGAGTTGTAGCAGAAGTACGATGAGGTCAAAGTGACAATGTGCACCGTCGCCATTACGCAGAGGTTGGCAAAGCTATAGGAAGCAAAGGCACTAAAGTAACAAGTGGATGTAGCTCAATGTAAGGAGGCAATATGTATTCACTGCCTCCATTAAAGGGAAACTTTCCAGTCTGCAATTGACTGAGCAGAAAATACATGCAGACGACATAGAACCAGTGATGGAGCATTTGGTCGAGTAGGCGACATTGCAGTGCACCGTCAAGGTTGCAGTCATATAAGTGGAGATGGGAGGTCTTCATGACAAGATCTCTACACCAGCCGAGTGACTCATGGAGCGTGAAGATGTAAACAGTCAAAAAAGGTTTCCACCCTTAGTTTAAATAGCTTGTGTCGGCTTGATGAGATCCACCCTTAGATCGCGGGCCATGGGAATGTATAAAAATGAAGTCTTAGAAGAGTCTAAGGCAATTTTTGGTAGAGTTCTAAGTAGGTTTTTGGTTCTGTGAGAGCTAAGAACGAAGAGCCTTAGCATAGGAAGAGGCTTTGCAACTAAGTGCGTAGAGGCCTAGGGACGAAGTCTACAGCTGAGTGCGCGGACCCTTGCAGTTGTGTGTGCAGGGAAGTTAGAGTCTGGACTAGAAATCTGAACCATAAATAAAGAGAGTCATGCTGGAGAAATCTGTGTAAGGGTTATTTTAGTTGTGTTATGAATCTTTGCAATTATGTTGTGTTGAATTATGGGTTTATGATTTAATGCTATATTGATGCACAAATCTATGTATTTTACTTTTTCATATGAACACAAGTAAGAATATCTATTTACGTGAAGATAATCATAATGAATGTTGAGGTTAACCAGTATTTAAGATAATCGGTGTAGACACAGAAGTAAGGATAATTATAAAGGTGTGTAAGCATCTGAATTTCCTATTTAGGGTCCATGAAGGATGATAGGAGACTTTCACGAAGGGTTCAAAGACGACTAAGAGAAGTATGTTGATAAGCCCTAAAAGACTTATAGGTCCGTGCGAAGGAAGGGTTAGGGTATTAAACGACATCAACTATCTCAGAGCGTGGAAACATGGTTCCTGCATCCCCCCATACTGCTTCAGGTGTGACTTCAATTTGCGCTACACAGATTGATGCCAAAAGGGCCAAAAAGTAGGGATTTTCTTGGCTAATTAACATTGAACGTAGGTCAGGGTCCATCAAGCCAACACCAACACAACAACGACTTCAACAAGTGAGCTTGATTTTTTAAGGTCGAGGGCATTCCATCCTCCACTTCCCATCCAACCCCATGGATCCATGTGTCTCCCATCCACACGTCATACCACCATACTCCACGCCTATATAGTCATCACCTTCTTGTTTTTATTAAATTTATTATAACAATAAGAATCTCTTCTAAAAACTTAACATTCAAATATTTATAACAAATACAAACTAATTTAATTTATATCTATATTTAATAATGGTGTACATTATGAAATCTATACTAATATTTAAAATATAAATAATATATATTTTTAAGTATGATGTATTTTAATTTTAATTTAATGAAATGTTATTTTTTATACGTAATTCTTACACAATAAACAAAAAATAGCCTTTAAGAAAAACCAAGAAAATAACATTACCACGTATATATGATAAATAAGCTTTTCGATTCCCTTTATCTCATATACCTATAACTTCTATTTCCATATCATTTTTCCGTTTGTTGTTTTATGGACCTAGATTTTTGAAGATGCCAATAAAACTCTACCACGATGTTGATGACATGACATTTACGCATGTTATTTCCGGTGGTCATACATTTTCCAATCACATTTAGGATTCTGTAGTCGACATCGATATGTCCAATTTAGTGCGAAGAATTCGGCACACCTTCGGAGAACGCCGAAGGATTGTTATTTTAAGAAGTTCTACAAGGAGAAGGAAAATTTCACTGCACTCGAATTTGACGGGCAAATTGCTCCAGCACTCAACATTATTTGATAAACTGATCCTTCAGCGCTCAACATTGTGTGATAGATCAACGAGTGATTCAGATTTGATACATCAACCTCAACCTCACACTTCCGATGGATTTTTTTAATGTATTACATCTTCTCGGCATCACATGTCAAATGACGTTAGAATGCTGACACAGAATAAGTTGACGTCATGATTATGTATCTTTCAAATGACGTTAGAATGCTGACACAGAATAAGATGACGTCATTACTATGTATCATTTTTCATTAATCACGAACGATATAAATATATCATTAAAAATTAAAAGTTATCAACGCGTTCGTTGAATTTTTAAAACACTGAAAAATCATCCTAGATATGACGTCACGTCATCACATCATCGTTATAGCCTTCTCGTTAATAGGTCTTCTTGTTGTAGCATGCAGCCTACTCAGGGCTCACATTTCCAAGTGACAATTCACCTCACAGATTTTGCATTGCTGCGAAATAATTGCTTAATCGACCGCCGATGGAGACGATAAGCACCCTCGAGAATGTGCTCAGCATGAAGGGAGGAAATGGAGATTCAAGCTATGCCTATCATTCTCCCTCTGTGCAGGTAATTCTATTAACCTAATCAAGCCCTGCTTCTTAAATCTTAGTTACCACATCTTATTGCCTGAAGTTGTTAATGGACACGCCCATATTATTCTGTTGACGTATGTGCAGTTAAAGATAGTTCTGGCCCTTAAACATCTTATTGCCTGAAGTTGTTAATGGACACGCCCATATTATTCTGTTGACGTATGTGCAGTTAAAGATAGTTCTGGCCCTTAAACCCCTTTTGGAGCACGGGATCGACCAGAACGTCACATCTTTTATAAAGGCCGTAGATGGTGTGTTTCGTATCGCAGACTTTGGTTGTGCAACGGGGATGAACACTCTTCTCACAGCCGACACCATCGTCACAGCTGTCAAATCCATTTTTATTCGCCATTGCCTACACCTACCAGAATTCCAGGTTCACTTCGCCGATCTTCCGTCGAATGATTTCAATACATTGTTTCGAACTTTACCCCCATTCCGAGATGCAGATGTAAATGTAGCAGCAGCGCACGACCAGAATAAACCTCCAGCGGCTAGATCTTACTTCGCGTCAGCGGTGTCGGGATCGCACTACAGACGACTTTTCCCACAGCAAACCCTCCATTTCTGCCATTCCTCCACCAGCCTCCACTGGCTTTCACAGTTAAGAAAAACATTAAACCCTACTATTTAATTCCATCACCTGACCAAATCTACTTATTGTTGATGAAGAGTGTTTATTGATCGTTTTCGATTGCAGGTTCCGGCTAGCATCGAGGACAGAAGTTCTCCTGTTTGGAACGGTGGGCATGTCTACATATCCAGTGATGCGGTGGCCAAGGCCTATCTCAATCAATTCAAACAAGACTTTGCTGCATTTTTAGGTGCGAGAGCGGAAGAGATTATTCATGGAGGATGCCTGTTCATCGCTCTCTTGGGCCGTATCTCGACCGACATAAAGGAACAAAGCGGGTTGGGATCTTGTGCTTTTCACTTGGAAGTTGCATTCCAGGAGCTGGTCAAAGAGGTAAATTATATAATTCAATATTATTATCTCATAATTAGGCTTCAATACATTCAGTATGTGATCCAGATGTATTGGCAGGGTTTGATTGAGGAGGAGAAGCTAGACTCCTTCAACATTCCTTACTATGGCCCAAGTGTAGAGGAGTTAAAGATCGTAGTGGAGACAGAGAACTCGTTTGAAATAGACAGCGTGAGGACTCTCAGCGGGTTTCCTTTGCATCCATTGTTGGAGGTTAGAGAGGGGCAGGAGGAGATGTTTGGGAGAATAGTAGGAAAGCATTACAGAGCCCTGTTCGAGAATATTGTCGGAGCTCACTTGGGATGGAATGGATATCTGATAGATGAGTTTTTCTCCAGAATTGCGAAAAGAGCTGCTGCAAAATATGGAGAGTACCTGCCCAATACACTTGACCTAGTGATTGCCTTTCTCCTTCGCAAATGATACACTTTAGCGGGTCCCTTAATCTTGGTTATCACTATCCGTTGGATACGTTGGATATCTTGGTTAGTGGTTCCCTAAATCTTGGTTATCTCCATTCGTGTTCTACAACTCAACAAACATGAAAGGTGCTACATGGAACGCTATGGAGGCTATTTCTTGAAAATGGTGGAACTAGGGGTAGGTTATTTTTATGAAGCACCAGATACAATAGCTGTCGAATAATAGATTATCTACTCCCTATCGTGTTTCATGTTTCCATTCAGAATAACTTTACAGGATTTGCATCATTGACTTATGAGTCGCTGCCGAGGGACTATAGTAATCGGTTGACCCGATTTGTATTGAACGTGCACAAAAACCAATGGTGTTTTCCTTCTTTTCATGGTTTTAATGAAAGTTTGATGAAACAAATATGCCGACTTTGTATTTTAATAAATGTTTTGTCTTAATTTGAGTTCATGTCGAGGTCATATTTAGATAGATTTGGAAAAATCGACCATATGGTATAGTGCATAAGTTCAACTGAATTATTGCCATTTCCCATTAGCATGAATCAATAACATTTAATGCTAGGTGACATTTATCTCTATTTCCCATTAGCATGAATCAATAACATTTAATGCTAGGTGACATTTATCTCTATTGTTAGTGTTTGAGTTTTGAGACATCTATCTCTATTGTCATTGATTTAGACACATGTTCCTATTGTTGCCACCTTTAGCCATTGCTTCACCACCCATCACTAACCTTGCACAATAGCTAAATATCTAAATTTATACAAAATTCAGTATTCACCCATCAAATACAATTATTTTCCAAATAAAAATAACTTGAAAGAGAAATTGATACACTGAAGCTTATCAGAAGCTTACTAGAAAGACAAACAAGAGACAAAGAATTTAGCTATATCAGTAAAAGTTAAGTTTACCAGAAAGAATGAACAAGAGAGGACTATATCAATCAAAGTTTACTAGAAATACTGAATAGGGAATAAAACAAGTATCTTTACCACCACAATAAGATATCAATTACCAAATGTGGTCAACATTGCTTACTTCCAACTTGGTTGCATGAGGTTGAAATGGACAATTCTTCCTTCAAAGTCAGGCTAACCAACTACACTAGAACTTGTGAATAAGTGGAATGGCAGTTGTTATGATTTTCATCTCTACTTCCATGTCTATGTAACCTTTCAATTGTCGCGTGTAATCTCATTCTCATATGTTATATTATATTGATTCCATGAACTTGAATATCATATATAAAAAAAAAACATCTTGGTTCCTAACCTCAAATCATCTCATTGAACCCTCTTAGTTCAAAATAAACAACGTTACCAACCTCTTCTAAGTCAAAATCAGTAGCATCATTGTATTAGTCAGACCCTTTGTCTAATAAATGGGAAAGGATGGTCTCTTTTCTTTCTACGCCTTTGCATTTTGTGAGCCACCTTCACTTAGACTATGGGAACCTCTATTTGCCAACATGTCGAGCAAACCCAAAAGAAAAAAAAAACAATAGGTGGCTAGCTGCTGGAGTTATATAGCGAGTACCCATTGTGATCATTGTGTTCGTGGCATAAGCAAAGATTATTCTCCTTCACATCATTGTAACTATAGATTCCCTTAGATTCTTTATAGGATCTGCAGAGCTTGAATCCTCTAGCATAAAAACCTGAGTTGAATCCCATATGACCATTCTTGAGGGTTAACAATATTGATGGACGTTGAATTGTGAGCACAGAAAAGCTGAGTTGAATCCAATATGACCATTCCCTAGGGTTCGCAAGCTTGATGGGAGTCGAAATGTAAATAATGGCATAAGAGTATCACTGGGGTGAGAGAGATTGAAGAGCCAATGCAGGAATAAGGGATCCTATAACAAGGTGGGGACTTGGTGGCTCTTGTCTTCTTGCGAAATGACCTAGTAGCTTTGCTCTTCTTGCCAAATGAACACAAGAGAGAATGGTAGTGACATGCATATGAGTGACACAAGGAGTTCTCGAATGTCATCAACATTGAGAGGATGTCATATCATTATGGACAAGTGGTCAGAGGATGGGCCCATGCGGAAATGTTGTTTCTCATGTGTGCAGTTATGGTACCATGCGTCCAAGTTAGGTCGCGTAAAATAACATGTGTCACATAAAATATGTTTAAAAACAATCTAAAATTTTGTAATTTATATCTAAAGGTGATCTCTTTGGATTTATGTTTGAAAGCAATTTCTTTGTATTTTAATGGAGAGGCTAGAGATGAAAATACATTTTATGGTGTTGGGTTTGTGGTTATTAGTTACCAAGTGAGAAAGGTTAAGGCAACTTCAGAATCAACCTAAGATAAGAGACACTTCAAAAATGGCCTAACAGCATATGAATGAATTCTAGAAGGTAAATCTACTATTTAATGTGTTATTTTATGATGAACAAATGCTTCAAATATTCTTACCATCTCATCAAACACATCAGATTTTTCTGTACCCTTATCATGTATGCGGCCTGTGTCATTTTCCTATTTTTTTATTGTTTGAGAAAAACTTTCAAACAATCACTTGAATTAATTCCTTGACACAACTAATTTAGGAGTAATAACATCATGGAATAATTTAGGGTTGAGTCTAATATACTATGCTTGTGTTTGTAGTTATGCAAGAAGAAATGGCCTCCATCGGAGAGAAGAAATGTATTTTTAATGCCCAAGAGGCAGGAAGTACCGCAATAATGATTCACCAAAGAAAGTGACATCTACAGATAACTGGAAAGGTACGCACACATACTGATCAATTTACACATCTAATGGCACCAAATGCATTGGAATTAAGAAATATATTGTTTTCTACAGAGGGAGAGTATCCAAAGGAATAAAAATCGATTGGATGATGCATGAATTTCGTCTTCCAACTGCAGCAGATTCTCGATTACAATGACTATTGCACTTTCATATCAAACTGTTGTCGCCAATTTCATAATATAATGACATATGCATGCCAAATTGAAAGTTTCGGTCCTTAACGGCTGCTAGACTTTCTTGTGATGACTAGAAATAATTTTCTGGTTAATTTATAGTTCAAGGTATAAAAGTTTCATTAGTTTAAAAACAATTTTCTAAATAAGTTTTAAGGATTAATTGAACATTTATTTTCTTGCAACCATTTGAGATGCATTAATGCTATGAGCACCCAAATATGATATTGGAATTGCACACTATATATATTTGATGGGTTTCTTGCTCAATACTGCCTCAACATAACATTATTTACTTGATGCTTGGGAATCTAGCAACCCTCTACTTGGTGTTTTTATGAGAAGTAACTCCTAATACAAACCATCGCATACATTAAACATCCTACTACATTGGCATATGGAATTCGAGACATATAATCCTTTTATTCATCTGTATTAGGACATAAACTCGAAGAAAGCTTAAAATGGGAAGCTAAAGGGACTGAAACAGGCTTCACATTATCCATACCAAACCTCAAAAGTATTTTCTCAATATACTTTTGTTGTGATAGCCATAGCTTACCATTGCTCCTGTCTCTGAAAATCTCCATGCCCAAAATCTGTCTTGCTGCTCCTAGATCTTTCATATCAAATGTCCTTGCCATCTGAGCCTTCAACCTGTTGATTTCTTCTATGCTTTTGCTTGCTACAAGCATATCGTCAACATACAATACTAAGATAATGAATATGCCATTTTTAAATTGCTTAAAATACACACAATGATCATATTCACTTCTAACATATTTCTGACTCAACATGAAAGAATCAAACTTCTTATACCACTGCCGAGGCGACTACTTCAGGCTAGATAATGACTTCTTCAGCCTGCAGGCAAATTTCTCATTGCGATGATGAACAAACCCTTCCGGTTGCTCCATATAAATTTCCTCATCTAAGTCACCATGTAGAAATGCAGTCTTAACATCTAATTGTTGCAACTCTAAATCAAGGAAAGCCACTAATGCTAACACAATTCTAATTGAAACAATTTTAACCACTAGAGAAAAAATCTCATGAAAGTCAATACCAGCTTTCTGAGAAAACCTTTTTGCAATCAGTCGCGCTTTGTACCTGTCTTCTGTACCATTCACACCCCATTTCAACTTGAAAACCCATTTACACCCATAGTTTTCCTGCCTTTCGAAAGCTCAACCAGATCCCATGTGCCGTTCTTACCCAAGGCCATCATTTTTTCCTTCATGGGTGCTTTCCACTTGTCTCTTTTCGAACCTTCTATTGCTTCCTGATAACACAGAGGTTCATCATCATTAGCAGTAAATGCAACTAAAGTAGCATAATCATCATACCTTCTCGGTGGCAGTTTGATTCTTGTCGACCTCCTTAAGGATGTTTCTGGCGCTTCCTCGATTGGCTGACTACCATCTGTAGGAACTTCTTGATGATCGATATCTGGGACCTGTTCATGATCTAAACCTGAACCCTGTTCATGTTCTGATTCTAAAACTTGTTCATGACTAGTATCTGAACTATGGTCATCATGACTATCATTAGAAATGCTATTAAACTGAATGTGCTGAAAGTCAGATACATCATCCTGTTTCAATCTACTATCTACATCTAACTGTACAAGAGAGGATTCATTAAACTTTACATCTCTGTCGATGATGATTTTGCGGGTAGTAGGATCCCACAATCTATATCCCTTTGTTCCAACACCATACCCAACAAAGATATACCTTTTAGATTTTGGATCTAACTTAGTTCGCTGATGTTTAGGCACTAGAGCATATGCATCACAACCAAACACTCTGAGTTTAGAATAGTCATAAGGGTGTCCTTTCCATACCTCTTGCGGAATCTTGCAGTCTATCGTCGTCGATGGAGATCAGTTTATCACATAACAAGTTGTTGCCACCGCTTCCGTCCACAACTCCTTCTGCAATCCAGCGTTACTCAGCATACTCCTTGCTCTCTCGAGAAGAGTCCTGTTCATGCGTTCCGCAACTCCATTTTGCTGAGGAGTATAAGCCGTGGTCTTATGCCTTTCGATCCCTACATCCTTGCAATCGCTGTCAAACTCCTTGGAAGTAAACTCACCACCATTGTCAGTTCGTAAACATTTTATTGTTCTACCAGTGCTGTTTTCTACCAATGCTCTA
>APFE030905153.1:2493-25878 GCA_000404065.3 Pinus taeda
TATTTACCTCCTGGCACCACTTCCTGGCTATCGTTCACAACAACCCAGCCAGCATCATCAGCGGATATATCTTCTACACAAGTAGATCCACCCAACTATTCAAGGAGGCATATGACTCTTGAGCTATAGAAAAGAGCGCTCAAACAGGCCCACCAGCTTTAGATAACGTATCGACCACCACCAGCTAATCTGAGAGGCATGTGTAGCCATTTGCTAAAAGCATGGTACAAATTTTGAAGAACTTTGAAACTCTTTCAAAGATATACAAAAGTAGAGGAATCACAAGTATGCAGATAGCTCAAGTGGGGGTAATGCACCACTTCAAATTTACATTTTCTAAAACATTCTTGGCTTAATACTTGGAAAAAACAATGACTATAGCCTCTAGTTTATTAATTGAATTAACCAAATTAATTGGAAAAGTTGTGAATTTAAGATCCAACGAGCCCTTCCCAATGCCTATATGACCAGCTTCCTTTCATGAGTCTCTATGGTTACCAATCTAGAGGTATCCTTGCATCCAAAGTGAGTTTGAGTGCAAGTTGACTTGAGAGAACTCAAGCAAGTGGAACACCTACCTTCTGGGGGTGTATCCCTCTTGTATTGGTGAGAAATTGTGCTTGGGACTTCCACTGTCCAATCAGTGAGTCAAGCGTGTCTGCGCTTTCAAAGAAAAGGAGATCCTGTCGGTAGCTAATAATAGATCGCTGCCAGCTGACTTGGTGGATGTCTTTATGGTCGATGGACAAGCCACCAAAGGAGGCGAGCCACTGTGATGGACTTAGTTGTGCATTTAATTAATTGTAGGTTAAAGTGAATTTATGGATAGAGTTGAAGTGAATAGGCATAGTCTGTAATATGTGTTAGATTTTACCTATTGCTCAGGCACTCAAGTTACAAAATACTTGACAGTGATCTAAGTGGTAAATCTCAAGGTTATTTCGACCCTTATGTTTAGAGCTCTATGCACACCTTCATCCTTCAAAAGGTGGGAACTAAACCCTCAATTGAAGGGCATCTCTTTGATAATTCGAGCACTATAATTGTATTGAATGTATGCGACAAATCTGAAACAAAACATGTGTTGAAGTTGCCTAAAGTTTCTCCTTGGAAGTGCATTCGGTCTCCATTGTAAGTTAAAGAAAATATGGTAACAAGAGCTTGATTAGGCCTTGAGGCCTCAACTAAGATAAAACTTGGGCTCTTCTTTTGCAACAACCTGAGCTTATTTAGCCTATTTCGGTGGGATGTCTATACAATTGAGCTGATGCAATAATTTCAAGATCAGCACAAATGTACAGATCGATAGACCATTGCTTGTTACCTTGCTAGACTTGTAAAGTGAGCTAGCATTTGAAGAAAGAACAAAAGAATAAGGCCTGTAATTGAGTTTATCTCAATAAAATAGCAACTGAAAAGGTTTTTCTAATTCTCGTACCAAGCAAACTTAGTGCCTGAGCCCAACTGAGCAAGACCACCACCTCTTGTAAATGACCACTTCTCCTGGGAATGAGACTGGGTATTTACCTCCTGGCACCACTTCCTGGCTATCGTTGACAACAACCTGGCCAGCATCATCAGTGGATATATCTTCTACACAATTAGATCCACCCAGTTGTTCAAGGAGGCATATGACCCTTGAGCTATAGAAAAGAGCGCTCAAACAGGCCCACCAGCTTTAGATAACGCATCGACCACCACCAACTAATCTGAGAGGCATGTGTAGCCATTTGCTAAAAGCATAGTACAAATTTTGAAGAACTTTGAAACTCTTTCAAAGATATACAAAAGTAGAGGAATCACAAGTATGCAGATAGCTCAAGTGGGGGTAATGTACCACTTCAAATTTGCATTTTCTAAAACATTCTTGGCTTAATACTTGGAAAAAACAATGACTATGGATGTAGATCCGCCTTTAATAGGGGATATACTAGACTAATGAGTTATGGAACTTCACAATGGAATGCTACCATAGCCTCTACTAGTTTATTAATTGAATTAACCAAATTAATTGGAAAAGTTGTGAATTTAAGATCCAACGAGCCCTTCCCAATGCCTATATGACCAGCTTCCTTTCATGAGTCTCTATGGTTACCAATCTAGAGGTATCCTTGCATCCAAAGTGAGTTTGAGTGCAATTTGACTTGAGATAAAGTCGAACACCTACCTTCTGGGGGTGTATCCCTCTTGTATTGGTGAGAAATTGTGATTAATCTTACAGATTTCAAGCTTGGCAGATTTGATTTTCAGCAGCAGTGTTTCTCAAATCTACAGCTCATTACATTGTGTATTTGATCCAAAATTCAGATATTTTGTTTCTCTACAGCTAATATACACTTCCACAGTCTCGTGTTTATTATAAAATTAATCTACACGTAATCCCACTATAGTGGGAGGTTGTTGCCCCTTGAAAATGGGATTTTAGATTTAATCACTAAAGGAAGCAATTATAAAATTGAGAAAACTTGTTGTAAGGGGACCAGTTCTGCGACCTGTACTGTAGGAATCCTGCGCGGGTGCAGCAGTTGTCCAAAAATTAGGAATCAGACTCATATTGTCGAATTGTAGAATGAGACAAAACCACCAAGTTTGCTGTAAATTTAATGACCACATTGCTAGCAGATAGTATCTTCAAATATTGAGGCTATAATGCCAAAATAATGAGTCAATTTTAACAGAATTTCATTATATCAGCACTTTATGGCACTTTAAGCAATTGCTTACAAATCCTTTTGATAAACCCTAGTACATCTTATTGGATCTATAAAAGACAGCAGAGAGGTATCGATTCATTCATTGAGTCTTGAATCAGCAGGTAGCAGTTTAGGGGCATTTTCATGTAGCATTGAGTCTCTATTGCACCAATACAGTTGTTTGACTAGCACAAATGTTAATTTTGAAGAACTTTGAAACTCTTTCAAAGATATACAAAAGTAGAGGAATCACAAGTATGCAGATAGCTCAAATGGGGGTAATGCACCACTTCTACCAATCTAGAGGTATCCTTGCATCCAAAGTGAGTTTGAGTGCAAGTTGACTTGAGAGAACTCAAGCAAGTGGAACACCTACCTTCTGGGGGTGTATCCCTCTTGTATTGGTGGGAAATTGTGATTAATCTTACAGATTTGAAGCTTGGCAGATTTGATTTTCAGCAGCAGTGTTTCTCAAATCACAGCTCATTACATGGTGTATTTGATCCAAAATTCAGATATTTTGTTTCTCTACAGCTAATCTACACTTTTACAGTATCTATTTTGAAAAGAAAAAGTTTCGATTGGTAATTCATAAGAGTTTTGTTTTCAGACAAATAATGAACACAGAGAACAATCAGAATTAGTATCATCAAATATTGAGGCTATAATGCCAAAATAATGAGTCAATTTTAACGGAATTTCATTATATCAGCACTTTATGGCGCTTTAAGAAATTGCTTGCAAATCCTTTTGATAAACCCTAGTACATCTTATTGGATCTATAAAAGAGAGCAGAGAGGTATCGATTCATTCATCGAGTCTTGAATCAGCAGCTAGCAGTTTAGGGGCATTTTCATGTAGCACTGAGTCTCTATTGCACCGATTTCAAAGATATACAAAAGTAGAGGAATCACAAGTATGCAGATAGCTCAAAATTTTCTAAAACATTCTTGGCCTAATACTTGGAAAAAACAATGACTAAATGGGGGTAATGCACCACTTCAAATTTGCATTTTCTAAAACATTCTTGGCCTAATACTTGGAAAAAATAATGACTATGGATGTAGATCCGCCTTTAATAGGGGATATACTCGACTAATGGGGGATATACTAGAGTAATAGATGGCTCTTGCCCAAAGGATTCTTTTTACTTTCCAACTCCAACTCCAATTGGTCGAGTAGTTAATTTATCACCTTCTAAACTATTAATAATTTCAATATCGAATTCAACAACAGTGTATTGTGCCATATAGAAACAAGTGAAGGCACATCACAGTTCTCAAGGAGGCATATCACTCTTGAGTTATAGAAGAAAGGGCTCATACAGGCCGGCCAGCTTTAGATAAGGCATCCACCACCACCAGCTAATCTGAGAGGCATGTGTGGCCAGATAAAGAAAGACTATTGTAAATTCTATTTCTGAGTTTGACTTAGGATAAAGGAAATTGTATTCCTAAGTTTGAGTCACTTGCAAACCTTTTTAATAAACCCTAGTACACCTTATTGGGTCTTCAAGAGAGAGCACAGAGGTACGGATTCATTCATTGAGTCTTGAATCAGTAGCTAGCAGTTTAGGGGCATTTTCATGAAGCACATTGTTTTCATGTTCAGAATTAATAAAGGTAGTGACAGGTTTTGATAGTTCTTTACTGAAATTTGTTTGCCACGAGTTGGAAATCTTCTACAAACATCCTCCCGGACCTAGGTAGTCTATATACATACATTCCGTTGTTTACCATTTCAAGGGTACTCACCTGCAAGAAAGAACTAGACAGACTTGGAGCCCCTCTATCTATTTATTCCCTAATGCAACCCATACAAAAAACACCACTAGTAGATTATTCCACAGTTTGCGTAGTGTAATATGCTTAGCTCAAAAACGAGTCACTTAGTTTTTAAATGAATACTTAGTTCAAAATAGTAATCTTGAATGACTAATTAGAGAAGAAGCCAGTTAGTTCTTGAATAAGTAAGTAGTTCAAAAAATAAGTAGTTCAAAAGAGTAATCAGATAAGAAAACGAGTTCCAAAACAGTGATCAGATAAGAATACAAATATATTAAGTTCCAAAACAGTGATCAAATAAGAATACAAATATATTATATGGATATCCAGGCCTTGAATGACTACTGAGCTCCAAACAAAAATCCTTCACAAGCTTATGACAAAAATTCATACTTCCGGTTCTTCTCGAGCAACACGTTACAAAGGGTAAAATAAGTCATTCTGTATGCACAATGACATCTAAACTATCCAACAGGAAGCTGCTATGTACATGGAAATCTCATAAGCTGTACGTAACATCAGTAAAGTCTTCTAGATATTTCTCATATGTCAGTCCTGTTAGAGATGGACAAAGTTCTAAAAGCAAATTGCCTTTTAGGATGCACTTGTACTAAACATTTGCTTCTGTTTGGATGATGCAATGCAAACATTTGCTTCTGTTTTGGTCAGGGAGGTTGAGCCTTTAACCCGAAGCCTAGAGCTAACAGCTCACCAAGTAAGGGTGATGGCCCTTCCTTTATCCTTTCTGAATATACCCTGGATCATTAGTCCTAGCTGATCTAAGTGAGAATCCAAATGCTTGCAGGCTTTTCTTTTGTTGCCTCTCCTATTACATGAAAAAAAGGTATGAAGTCGCCTAAGTTTAAGCCCTCTGTATACCGCTTCCCGAAAGCAGTGCCCTTACCATCTCAGGTTGTAGGGGCGGTCAGGATCGATAGCTCACAGAGAAAGCATTTAAGTACCAACTATAATGGCTTCCAATGAGTCTTTACAGACAACAGTTGCTATGGCACCAGTAACGATCGAGCGCATGGTTAACCCCAATCTCGATGACGAACTCCCAAAACCTTGTATGCATTCCTGTGCTTCATTATTTCGATGATAAATACCTTTGGCTTCATTATCCGTGCAGTTTTTTTTTGGAGAGAGCAGCAGTTCACAGTTCAACCGAGCAATACCCTTAATAAGTTTAGTCTTAGAATCCAAATGCTTGCGGGCTTTTCTTTTGTTGCCTCTCCTATTACATGAAAAAAAGGTGCGAAGCCACCTAAGTTTAAGCCCTATGTATACTGCTTCCCGAAAGCAGTGCCCTTACCATCTCAGGTTGTAGGGGCGGTCAGGATCGATAGCTCACAGAGAAAGCATTTAAGTACCAGCTATAATGGCTTCCAATGAGTCTTTACAGACAACAGCTGCTATGGCACCAGTAACGATCGAGCGCAGGGTTAACCCCAATCTCGATGACGAACTCCCAAAACCTTGTATGCATTCCTGTGCTTCATTATTTCGATGATAAATACTTTTGGCTTCATTATCCGTGCAGTTTTTTTTGGAGAGAGCAGCAGTTCACAGTTCAACCAAGAACAACCATTCGATCGCAACCGGGAACAGTTCAACCGACCAAACCGAGAGAACGCTAACTAAGCCCTTCCGTTTGCAACCGAGAACAGTTCAACCGACCAAACCGAGAGAACGCTAACTAAGCCCTTTAGGTGTGAGCTGATCGACACCTATACCACAGATCTGTCGATTACCAAGATTGACACATATACGGCATAACATGTGTCTCCTGGTTAACAAAAATACACTTAGAACCTACGCCATAACATTTCCTCATAACATTTCTTTAACATTAAATGTTGGGAACTAATGCTAACGCAAAGATAACATTACTTCATGCAGGCGACAGTGTTTTAATCAATTGCACTTGTCCGAACTCCTTTCCTAACTTTTGAGATTGTATACCTCGATTTGAGGCCAAATAAGACAAAGAATTATTTCATTGGTTAAAAGCCTCTCCTATTACATGAAAAAAAAGGTGCGAAGCCGCCTAAGTTTAAGCCCTTTGTATACCGCTTCCCGAAAGCAGTGCCCTTACCATCTCAGGTTGTAGGGGCGGTCAGGATCGATAGCTCACAAAGAAAGCATTTAAGTACCAGCTATAATGGCTTCCAATGAGTCTTTACAGACAACAGCTGCTATGGCACCAGTAACGATCGAGCGCAGGGTTAACCCCAATCTCGACAACGAACTCCCAAAACCTTGTATGCATTCTTGTGCTTCATTATTTCGATGATAAATACCTTTGGCTTCATTATCCGTGCAGTTTTTTTTTGGAGAGAGTAGCAGTTCACAGTTCAACCGAGAACAACCATCCGATCGCAACCGGGAACAGTTCAACCGACCAAATCGAGAGAACACTAACTAAGCCCTTCCGATCGCAACCGGGAACAGCTCAACCGACCAAACCGAGAGAACGCTAACTAAGCCCTTCAGGTGTGAGCTGATCGACACCTATACCACAGATATGTCGATTACCAAGATTGACACATATACAGCATAACATGTGTCTCCTGGTTAACAAAAATACACTTAGAACCTACGCCATAACATTTCCTCATAACATTTCTTTAACATTAAATGTTGGGAACTAATGCTAACGCAAAGATAGCATTACTTCATGCAGGCGACAGTGTTTTAATCAATTGCACTTGTCCGAACTCCTTTCCTAACTTTTGAGATTGTATACCTCGATTTGAGGCCAAATAAGACGAAGACTTATTTCATTAGTTAAAAGCACAAGAGGTTTCACGAAACTGTAATTAAAATTTAAAAAAATGCATTGGTGATTGTGTCATGCCAAAATACTTTGGGTTAAGTTAAAATGTGTTTATGGATTAGCATGGATTACCGTGTCAAACTAATGCAGCGACTGATAATCGATTACTATAGTCCCTGCCAGCCCTGAAGGGGCAGGGACTAATAAAGTTATACCGCTGATCAACTAAAGAAAAGGCGATGGATTCATATGCTAGTTTTGTTCTCACCGTTCTAGAAGTATTTTAACTCCAAACTAGTTGATCCTCCCAAGCGACTCTCGTGCTGCCAAGGCAGGGGAATCTATTCTCAAGCCACCACTACAGCAAGTCATGTATTCAATGAAATTTGAACCATGGTTTCTTAAACTTCGCCCAAATAAACTTATTATTAAATCACACATCATTCTACTTAAATATCCCTCTGGCCCAAATTTAACAAAGTCATATCTGCAAGTTGCTGCATCCACATGGTTTCGAAAAGAAATAGCGCAAATGAACTGAAAAGAAAATAGAGCCTGGTGTAATTTTTGTTATTTATAATTTTTTGGGATACCCTTTTTTCAAATAAATCTTATTACTATTCATATAAATAATAATCTTTTAAATATATTATAGTTGGAATTTTTAAACTTATATGGTTTAAAGCATATGTGACGCAGTGATGAAAGCATAATGTATATTATTACTCATTAATATAAATAATAATCCTTTAAATATATTATGTTTATAATTTTTAAATATATATGTTTATAATTTTTAAATATATATGGTTTAAAGCATATGTGACACTAGTGATATAGAAAGCATAATTTATATTATTACTCATTCAATATAAATAATAATCTTTTTAAATATTATTATTTTTTAGAATTTTTAAAACATATATTTTTTAAAGGATATTGTGACCAGTGATGAAAGCATAATTTATATTATAATATTTATGTTTATTTTTTAAATTACAAGTTAATTATTATTTATATTAGAATATTTTATGTTTATTTTTTAAATTACAAGTTAATTATTAAATTTGAATAGGTTGAGTTTAAAATAGGTTAGTTTTAATAGGTTGAATTTAGGTTGGGTTAGTTTTAATGTTAAATAAAAATATCATTTGTTTATTTTAAAATATTTGTTGAATGTGTTTTATTTCAACTTAAGGTGGATAAGAATTGTTGAATTTTTTTAAATTTTTAGTTGAGGGCTTAAATTGATTCTCAAGGGAATATGCTCAAGATATATTTAGTCTTAATGCATATTACTGGTTGTAGTGTATTAAGGAGTTTGTTAGGTTGCATTGATTTTTAATAAATTTAAAAAATTATATTACGTGGCTCCCCACTCATTTCTTAGGGATTTGAGATTATTCCAATTCTAATAAGTTCCTCCATGACAAGTTCCTCATTATTATTTAAAACATTCATTTATATATAAGCAATTTTTATTTAGCAAAATGGTCCATTACTTTTAATAAAATGAAAAATTATATTAGTGCCAAGTGGCTCCCCATCCACCAATTTCCTAGGGATTTGAGCAATTCTAATAATATAAGTTCCTCATTATTATTTATAGCATTCATTTATAATTCCTTTTTTTTCTTAAGTTAAAGTTGACCCATAACCTTTTTAAACATGGTTAATTAGGTAAATGTGTGCACTAGTAAAACATTCTTCGTGTTGCAATAATTTTTTTGGTTATATTTATGGAGCCTTATGCTATATCAACCACATTAATATTTTTGATATGGTTGTACTAATATTATTAAAATTGTTTTTGTAAAATCACTTTTTTTTAATAACAAATAATTCTTATTCTTAACTTTTTCCAAACATTTAAATAAATATCAAATTAAAACTAAACTCCTCACAAATTAGCTATTTTATATTTTATTAAATATATAAAAACTAATAAACTTAATAAACTTACTATAAAAAAACATATAAAAATAAATATATAAACCAACATAAACTTAGTGGACACGTAATAAAAATTAAATGTACGGAGTGATCTCTCTTTACGTACAGTCCAGAGTGATCCCTGTTCACATACATTGAATTTTTTAACATTCAAGTAATTTTGGTAAATAGCTTTAAAAAGAAAATTTCATCAAAAAAATCCTTGTTTCTATTATTAGTACGAGGTTAGGCTCTGTTGAGCTCTATGGCCAACTAACCGTTATTTCTTCATCTCAATCCTGTGATAGTTTATTTTCATCTTTATCTTCTATGCAACTTATCATCATCATCCATGTATGGAATCGAAGGAGCAGGTGGACTATAAGCCCAAGATTTCGTGTTGTGAGAGAATATGTGTAGACATCTCAGGATCAATTAAAAAATCGTGTGTTTTAGCGAGGTCCCAGTGAGTTGCTATAGGTGGCCCCGAATTTTCTGTGATGGGTGAAGGTCATGACAAGGTGGTCTTTCAGGAGGCAATGAATGCTTCGATTATTAGTCAAGTCCCATGCTCTAGGGTGGACACATGGCATCAAATAGAGGATTGGAGTCGGGGCTCCTTAGCTCCGGTATGGGGCTCGAGACCGTCGAGACCAATTAATCTTTCAGATTTCCTTCTCAATAACCCTCTGTTGGTCGGTCTCGAATCTCAGCAGGTGTTGGATTCTGGGGTCGGGTTGGGTTTTTCGAGGGACTTTGAAGGATTTTCTTCACACAAATGTTCCAACCCTTTTTAGTTCTAAAACCCTCAGGGCTTTAGCTTCAATCAACTGTCAAGCTCTCATGGTCTGGACCCTCAGGTTGGGTTGGCACATTCTAGGGGTTTTCCTTCATAAACCAACTCAAGGGTTCGTCTGAGCAAAGAGTTGAACTATTAAGGCTGGAATCAAGAAGCCCCATTGTATTTGCAAGGTAAGTTGTCCAAAAGTGTCTCTAGTTCTGAGCGGAGACATTAAGATGGAAAGGGTTTCAGCCCTGGCTGAGAAATTCCTTTCTAGTCACCTTCAAGGGTGTCAGTTTACAATTCAAACCCTTATAAGAATGGTTGAACAACAATATATCTCTGTTAGTCCAAACCCTATCGGGGTCAAATTGCTAGCAAAAGGGTGGATTCATCTAAACTATGAAGTGTCGGAGGATGCTAGACTAATCGAACAATGGGTATGGCATATTATTTCCTCTTCAGTTCTTTTTATATTTTGGTCACCATTGTTTGACACCCATATAGAGAGGTCCTATTCGATTCCCTTTTGGGTGTGACTTCCTGGGTTACCCTTATCGTTTTGGGCTAAGGAAATATTTCAAGATATTAGGAACACAATTAGTACCCATCTCCATCGTGATTCATCATACCTCACCATATCTCACCATGGGGCATTTGATAATGGCAAAAATTTTGATAAAAGTTGACCATCTTGTAAAGCATTGTTCCATGATTCCTTTGGTGACAGATGGTGAGGAGGATTTCTTCTAGGAAGATGTTGGTCCTCAAAATAGGATGTTGTCGTGTGTGGGGATACAGGTGATCTTCCAAGGCATTCGGAAGAGATGGCGTCCTGTGTTGTTGCATCTCCTTGTGGTCTTTATTTTTCGTAATCGCCTCATGCAACTTATTCTTCAGACCTTGGTTCTCTTTTTCCGCCATTGTTAACTCATCTGTCTGCACAGAATGTGCATCAGGAATATTGAGTTTCTTATTCATCGATGCTATCTCCCTATTCTTATATTGTACATGGCTTTAAACTACTTGAAATCCTGAAGGAATGTAGCTAGGTCGATGACTTTTTCCTCTAGGGTTTTGACTTTAATTTTCCAACTCTATTATCTTATGACTGTTATTACTTTTGTGATGTTTGTATGTATTTCTAGCATGAATGAGTTCCAAGCTAATGAGATTGGGTGCAACACTTGGATACAACTATGCAAACTTGTTTGTCTTAGGTCTCTTAGGCCTGCTATTACTTTTGTGATATTTGTATGTCTCTTGAAATATTTGAAGCCAGGTGTGAAACATAATGTGATATATTATAATTTATCTTTCTAAAGTTGAAATAAAAAAAAATATCGCTACATAGGAAAAATCAAGTGATCATCATCTATATTGATGTCTACACACTATAATTTTTTGTACTCTAATATTTTCTTAGCTTTTAGTAGCCTTCATTCATAGATTAAAAGTAATATCAACATTGCTCATCCTTCTTTTTTTCTGAAGAAAAAAGCGTTGGTTTATATAATGTACAATACATTTTTCAGCAAAATATGCTTCCCTGATGGCTTACATATTTACAATATATCTCCCAAAAATATTCTAGAAAAGAAAATATAAGCATATAAACATAAAATCATCACAGACAACTAGAAACTCACTACAAACATCAAAATTACATCCATTAATAGTCTTTTCAAAAGGTGTTTTTCCAACAAGATAACATCTGACTAAAAGAGACAAATAATTAAACGAAAGCTAGAGAAGGGGGATAGAGCCCTCATCTGTGATGATGTCATACTCTAGGTGAATGTAGTGAAAATTTCTAGCATCGTATGACAAGTATTTCTTGGACAAAGAGTCTCCAATCACATTAGATTCTCGATAGATGTGCTAGAAAGTGATCAACGAGAAAGACCGTCTAAGAAGTTGTCTCTGGGATATCCAACCGATGAGGTGAGGGGGATAAAAGTTTATATTGGCTGACATCCCATAAATAAGGACCTATGAATCCCCATAGATATGTAAAGTATCAATCGACATTCTTCTGGAAAACCATAGAAGTCCCTAGAGGGCTAGGACTTCTACCTTGTATTAGCGTCGGAGCCTCCGCTCCAATAGATCTTATAATGTCAACAATGATCCACCCTTAGCCACACTCCACATCCATAATTTCCTCTCTAATCAACACCATTGAAAAACCTAGTCGGGAATAGTATGGGATGAGGAATGAACATGTGTGATAGATCCTTGACTTTTAGAGAGGGGTTCTTTAGAGACTCCACCCAAAATAAAATGTTGTGCACAATTTTGTGTATGTTAATCTGTAACCCTTCAAACATATGTCCATTCCTGGCTCTCCAAATTTCCCAAAAAATATATAGCGGTGATGCCTAAAATTGTCCTCCATGCTCGATCCACCATTGAATACATTGCTCAATATTCAAAAATCTCTTACCAGGAATGTTCAAGAAAAGGAAGATATCATTCCATACCAGTATAGCAGTGGGGTATTCCAGAAAAAATATGAACATTAGTCTCATTTGATTTGATGCACAGAGGGCATCTACCAGGCCCACTAAAACCCCTTTTACACAGATTTTCCCAAGTAAGAGTTTTCTTCTGCCAGACTAGTCACGCATAAAGGATAATTTTCATAGGAACATATAATTTCCACACTTCGTAGAACTAGCAAGGATGGTTAAGAGCTAGAAAAGTGCATATATGATACATGTTTGTGTTTGCAACCTCCACCATTTTTTACTACAACTTTCCAGCCCAGGTGATATGGTCCCCCCACTCAGTTATACAAAAACCGAAAATTTTGAGAATCTATGTGTAAGCCTCCCATTCTATAGCATGGAGACCATCCATACCAACCTCCCTAGCCAATTTCTAGAATGGAAAATTGTCATACCATCGAGAAATAGCTTGCTCCCAATGAAAAATTCCTCTAAAGTGTAGTCTCCTCAAAGTGTCCTCAGAAAGTGAATGTGCATCCTCCACACCCTGAATACTATCAATGTTAATGATGATACAAATCCCTTTACCAAAAACCAAATAATTCTCTGAAGAAAAATGTCTTCCACTTTATTGAAGCAGTTCCAAATGTAAGAGCTAGATTTGATTCCAATATGCCCAATCCTGATCCAATCCTCGACCCCTTTGTTACGAAGATATTTGGTGATAATGATATCCCACCATATACCCTCTCGAAAAAGGTCGCACCATGTAGATTTGATAATAAGATCCCACCCAAAAATTCTAACATATAAAATTTCCCAGCCCCTAAATTCCTTTGGAATGGATATCTTATCCCATTTAATGAGATGAAATTTTTGTTTAGTGTTTGATCTTGACCAAATGAAGTGCACCATGAAACTGTTGATTTTATTAATAATGGTCGAAAAGAGTATATAAAGATGCACCCAATACACTGCCAACTGTTGTATTACATCCTATGCTAAAATGTATCTACCACCAAGGGTCAGCCAATGGTGAACCCACCTATTGAGCTTATGACAAAATTTATCTAGAAGCCATAGCCAATTTGCACACCTATAGTTTTTCGACTTGACTCTAAAACCAAGGTAAGTGAAACCATCACATAATGTTTGAAAGAAATATTTAAAAATATGAATGATGTTATTAATCTCTTCTTATTCGCCAAAAGAGTGAAAAATAAAGGATTTTTCCTCATTCACCATCATACCTTAGGCCTCTCTGAAACATTTCATAATATCGTGAAGCACCATCCATTGAATCCTAGACACCAATCCAAAAGTGAGGATGTCATCCACAAAAATACTGTGAGTGATATCAATAGCACTGCCTAACCAGATACCACTAAAAAGGCCTGTTGATTGAGCCGCATTAATCTTGAGATTGAGGCTATCTATAACTAGGATAAATATTAATGGTGAAAGGGAACAACCCTGTCACAGCCCCCTCCGGGCTTTGAAAAAATTGGAAGGGTATCCATTGACCAATACAGTAAAGTGAACATTTGATACACAAGCCATAATCCATTCAATACTATGAACAATGAGTCCAATCTTCGTCAAGATGAGGCGCAAGAAAGCACAATCAACACATTCATATGCCTTCTTCAGTTCCACTTTCATAACCAAAGCTTGCAACTTATTAGAGTGAATAGAATGAATAATTTCTTGAGTTGTAGGCACAACATCGTGGATCAATTGGTTGTGCAAGAAATCGAACTGTTCTCGGGATATAAACACCGAGAGAGTACCCTTCAAGCGCTCCATAATTATTTTGGAAATGAGCTTTTATGTGATATTACAAAGAGTTATGGGTCGACAATCAAGAAAAGTAGTGGAGATCGAAACTTTCAAAATCAGGGCAATAAAGGAGGAATTAATGGAGCTAGATACATAACCATAAATCCTCAGTTGCTAAACTAAGTTCACTAGGTCCATACCAATCAAGTAAAAAAAAATGTAGAAACAAGTCCACAGTCCATCAATCTAGGCCCAGACATTTCTCTTTAGCAAAGGACTTCAGCACCTGAAGTACTTCATCAATAGTGATCGACTAATAAAGTGCTTCATTCTTTTTGTCGTTGAACATGAGGGGATAATCCATCGTACCCTAGATTTTATCATCAGTGTTGACTTTGTGATGAGCTTGGAAGAAAGTCTCAAAATAATGAATTGCTTCCTTTTGAATATCCTCAATAGAATATACCAATTCCCCATTCCTCCCCCGAATCTTCTAGATAGTATTAAAATTCTTCTTGTGATTAGCATATTTATGAAATTATTTAGTGTTCTTGTCCCCCTCCCAAAGCCAGAATGCTCTGTTCTTCAATCCAGTCTCTTGTATTTGGAGGATCTCTCTCTTCCTATTTTCCATAACCTTGATCCCATCCCACATGTGATCCGAAGGGCAACCCTGATAAAAAAAATGTGACTTAGATTCACTATATCGTGAATGGTAGCCTTTAGTTCTAGGGAAAGAGCCCTATTTTTTTTTCTTTCCCAAGTTCTGACCTGGCTCTTTAGAGTTTGTAGTTTTTTCGAGAAATAACTCATCAAGGAAAGATCATCCTCCCACTCATATGATTTACATAAATTATAAACCAGCCCATTGAACTCCTCATTTTCTAACCATGTTCTGTTAAATTTAAAAGGGATGCCCAAATGAAAATGTTTTGTCCTCCATTGAAGGACAATAGGAAAATGATCTGAAATATAGGTCCTCACAACCCATGATCTCATATTTTCCAAACTTTCCATAAGGTTCTCGTGTACCAAGAACTGGTCCAGTATTTTTCCAATATGGTCGTCCCCTGATATATCATTGTGCCAAGTAAGGGACAATGGGAGAGGCAGAATATCCATAAGATGATTGGATTAAAAAAGGAATTGTAGACGAATCGGCCATTGGATCTCTTTTGCACCTGGATCCCCAATGTTCCTCCCTAGACAATGTAGCGTTGTAATCTCTAACTGTAATCAATGATCCAATCTTGAGAACATCACAATTCTCCATAAACTTCCAAAACATTGCCTTGTCTTTATATGGAGCATATAAATTAAGAAAATGTATCCTTCCCGGAACACCCCGAATATGCCCAGTCAATAAAATACCTGCAAAAAAATTATATGCACACTGAGAGGCCCATCTAGGATCCTAGAGTGCAGTCATGCCTTCCAAAAGACCACATGAATTGAAGACTACCATGTACCAATTAGGAAATATATTTTGTAAGAGTAAACCTTATTAGAAACAGCCATGGTTTCTTGTAACACAATCATGAAAGGATGAATTGAGCCAAAAAGATGTTTGAAGGATAAAAGTTTAGAGTATTCCCCCATGCCATGCATGTTCAGTGAGAGGCAATTCATCATGAAGTTGGGAATACAAACATGTCTGCTCCAAGGGCCTAAGAGTATACAACAACAATGGGAATATTACGAATTTTAACAGTATCCAAAAAATGAAGTGACTTGGCCGACGAACCAGGTTTAAGATGTCGGGAACCCCTCCTACCCTCTCTTCTAACTAACTGTGATAGTAGAATTGGGGTTGATTGGCAGGGGGGAAATGTGTGACGAGCCTTTGTGTATGGATAAGGTCATCATATCCATGGACCGATTCACCATAAGAAAGTCAATGCCACTACCAATAGAGTTATGAGGTGAATATTCTGAGATCGGGCTCGAAGGGGAGGGGAGAGAGGGAAAATGGAGTGGAGAGAGTGAGGAACTAGTAGGAGGAGGGATCCTATGTATAGGGGTTGTGATAGGGTAGCGTGGAATCAAAGGGATATCTGAGGTACAAGGGCTCATATGCAAAGATGAAGAAACCCGAGTGGGGGGGGAGAAGCCTAAGGAGGGGGAAGTGGAGTAGGATGGAGGGGGAAGTAACAAAAGGCTGCAATAATGAACTCGCCATCACCCCAAGTGAGGGAGACACAACCTCTCAAGGAGATGATACAAGAGCAGGAGAAAGGCGGGGAGAGGTGGAGGGAGAAGAAGTAGAAATATTGAAATTTAAATGATATTTTTCGGAGGAAAATTCAGTACTTGTTGTCTGCAGATGATCAGAGTTTTCAACAGGTTGGCATCCATGTCTCGGACCACCCCATCGTCCATAAACATCACCATGAGAATGTCTTCATGGGAAATTCTCCAAGATATGTCCAATGTGGTGATAAAGAAGTCCATGGAAAGTTAAGAACCAGTAGTCCAGACGTTCTCTATGCACAACCTATCCCCAGGACAAATTAATTTGTCCCAGAAGACCTTGAGAGAAGCCTAATTCCACCAATATCAAAGCCACTCGTTTCTCTCTGGCCCCTGGGCATTTAAGATCCACATAAATAAAATGATCAATGACATTCCCAATCTCAAACAAAAATCTACGTATCCAATATTCCAAGGGTAAACCAGGGGTTTTAACCATACAAAATTGTTCTTCTACGTACCACACAGTGGATTGAAAACCACATACGATCTGTGCAGAAGTAATAAAATTCACCCATGGATACAAGGAATATTTTGAATCCACTCTAGATCGTCTTGGTGCAGAAAATGAAAACTATACCAAACATTCATAAGTCTACTCACTTTCAGTGGATAACCTAAAATAGGCGCCCACTTAGTCTACACTCACTCCTGCATATCTTGTTTTAAAAAGTCTGAGAAAAACAATCTACCTACTAACGCCTTGTTTTGTAAGATGGTAACTCTGTTAGTTTTTTCTTATGAGATGGATGGATAGCCTTACCGCAAGTTTGCTTCCTAGTATGGTGTTCACAGTCAAGATGTGAAGGGATAGAATTCCAAAGCACCGCATGTGAGCCACATGTCTGACATGCAATGGAAGAGAGGAGAGTCGAACGATACGGTGGAATATGTGTCACCACAGTGAAATTATCAAGGAGGTGTGAGCTTTCAGCATCCAGAGTGGCTTGGATTAAATCCTCATGAATGGAAACGTCAGCATCCAAAGCAGAAATAAAATCAACCATGTGGGCCACGAACGAAAGGTGAAAGTTTAGGTGGCTACCAAATCAATATAAAAATCTAGGTTGGGGGGATCAAACAGATGCCAGGACTCGGAAAAAGGGAGTCCCCTAGCCTAATAAAGGACAGAAATATGATAGGTATGACATGTAAAATTTCCACCAAGGGAAAATCATAAGGAAGGATCTAGATTCCTCTATCTGAGACAGTCCAACCAATCGTCCCGAGAATAAGGCGCATGCCAGACATAAATGCATAAAAGCCCCACCAAGGGAAGTAGACTGGAGAATTAAGATGCCACTTTCTGGAAATAAACAAGGTGGAAAGGGGTAAAGTTAGATAATATAGAATGTTATAAATGGAAATGTAAGCGCACACACCTGGAAGGATCTGCCATATAAGAAATCCAAACCTACCCATGTCGAAAGAATAATATAATCAGAAACACTGCCAAATGGAAGGATAGTGTTCTGATAAAAATTAAAATCCACCAACTCAAAGAAGACTCCCAATGAGTGTAATTCCACCACCCCCGAGATGTAGTGGAGTCAAATCACTCAGAAACATAATAAAAAAGAAAGATTTGGAAATCAAAGAGAGCTCCAGGCATCGAATACTTAAAAGGCCACCGAGAAAATGAAATATGCTAGGAAGGCACGGTCGAGGAATATCGCCACCCCAGATACATCGAGCACTAGAGGTGTAACAAACCCTAATAGTAAAGCTCAAAATTATGAAAAAAAAAAAAGAGAAACTCCTCCAGACGCAAATACATAGAGAAACTAATACCTAGAAAGAGATGTAAACAAGTGCATGAAACAAACCATCGAAGTCCCGGGACAAGATAAACTAGTAGCTAAGAACCCACATCGTAAAAGTGGACCAGATGAAGAAACTAACAACAACAGTGACACTAACACCCTAGACACCTCCACCATCTATAATAGCAGCTAAAACTTAATTCATTAAATGGACGTGAGATATTAAATGATGCAATCCATTTCTTCCAAAGATAGAGAATTTTTGTCAGTGCTTGTTGTACCCCAACCTCAATATCAAATCTGTTATAATAAAATTACGAATGCCTTTCCAGACGAACATGAGGCCTCCTTCATGTTGTCCACCAGTGTTCTACAAAAATCAAATAGAGGATGTAAAGTGTGGCGCAAAGTAGCAAAATTATATGTAAAATCCCTACCAGTGTGGCAAGGATCATTCCAAAGAAAAATGTGAGATAACACATCTCAACAAAAGAATCCAAAATGGGTGAAGCTACAAACACTCGACCATTAGGGGAGTAAGCCTCATTCAAAAGTAGCCTCCCAACTCAAAACCTACATACACTCCAGATAAGAGGCGGACCCAAAAAATATTGATGCCCACAATCCATATTAATACTCCCAATATTACTCTGCCCCATAAATTTTATATGGGTAGAGATATACATCCGCACATAGTGGTCCATTTAAGTAGTTAAGCATACGAGAGAGTTGACTACACCACGCCTTCTCCTCTGAAAGTTAAGTGGACTTATATTCTCTCCTTCACCACCACATTCATACTATACCATTATCTTATATTCTACTCTTTGTGTAGACAAATGAATTCTATGGTGAAATATACACACACACATATATATATATATAATACCTTCAAGGACTCTATGATTTTGGATTATGTAGAGATAAAATACATGATAATTTCCACTTCTTAGTTGAACTTTATGCAAATTCAATACACTTAATTGTTTTCATCGTGGATAGTGCTATGAGAGTCTTATTTCTTGTTTCTTTTTAATCTCAAGATTGTTGTTTTTTCAAGTTGGTAGTCTCTTGTTAGTATTTATTGCTCACCAAATTTAACATATATTGGCGAATATTTGAAGTTAGCTCAATTATATTTTCCCCTAATTTCTATTTATTTATTGTTTCAATAATACATTTATATACATGTTTATTTCATTTGTTCCAAAAGGCAAAGTAGTAAATAAAAACTCTAAATCTCATAATCTTATTCTTGATACTTTGGACAATACACGGTTTATCCCCAGATATTATTGAATGTGGTAGAGAATATATTACTTTCTGAGGGGATGTGACCTATTCAATTTTAGTTTCCTATGCAAATGAATCCACAAAATAATTATATATTATATAGCATGTTAATATAACAGGTTATATGGAACTACGCAAGATTATTTGATATCCAAGCATTTATTTTCTTTGCTTTTGTTTTTTATTATGTTATAGTTTATTTTCTTTGCTTTTGTTTTGTATTATATTATAGTTGTAACCTTGCTATCATGGATTTTCTAATATTTTATTAGTCTAATTATTGTTTATATCAAATTGAGGTTTAGTGTAACCATGCATATTATGATCCTTAGAGTGATCCCATAGATGTTTATATATTGTATTACAATAGTGAAATTCTTTTTTTGTGCCATGTTTGTGATATCTCTCACCATTCCATGCTATACCTTCCATTAGTGCATTTTCCATGTTCAAGCTCCAAAATGTTATGTTTAAAAGTAATAGAAATTGAAAACAAAAACTCATGAAATAGGATTTATATTTATTAACTTCTTCCACATTCAACACTACTACTTATATATTATAACCAAAATGAAGCATGCCAAGTAAATAATGGCATCAAAATAGATTTTAACATTTTATATAGCTTGGAAGTTGAAAGTGATTGAATTTATATATATATTTTTATTTCTCAACAATATATTTTAATGTCTCTATACATATACTTCATATCTGGTACCATAGCTTAAAGATAACACATATAATAATAAAAGAATAATCCATTAATAAAAATTCAAATGTGTGGACTGTAAGCAAAGACCATATTTCGAGTACATACTAAATCTTCATTAAAATATTGAATCCACAAGACTAATATGATAAATATTTTATCCAATTGATGAATTTTGTGATATTCTCCAATTTCCCCTTATTAACTATATTTCATAATGAAAAGTATGTTACAACCTAAATGATATGGATAAACAAATTCATAGCAAACATCAAAATATGTGTTGTATTACATAGTTAGGTTTTCATGGTTAAGAATGTTTTTATAATATCATCTTTCAATGTTTATTTGGTTGTTGGGCCATCAAATATCCTCAAGCCTCACCTAAATAATGGAAACATAGCACTGGGATAGCAAATGAAAAAACACACATAATGTAGAAAAATCATCAAAATAACAATATCAACATACCAGATGTAGTCAAACAAAAATCTTGAGAAAAAAATTTTGTTATTGTAAATCAAATCTCCATCTTTATTTGAGCAAATTTTATTCTAGAACCTACAAAACTTTAGGTGCATCTTGAAGTAATGGGTATATTTTGATGTTCATTTGACAATATCAGGAGCATTTACAAATGTTGATAAATCACTTTGAATATCTTCATAGAATTTATCAACATGCTTTCTATTTGTTGAGATTTTCTGTTAAACTTAAAATAGGCAGAAATCTTTTGTAGATGGACAACAATAGGAATATGTTGCTGGATTATCTCCAGTTGTTGGAGCAATTAATGCATCCTAAATTGATGTGAGAGCAGTAGATTCTCTCTACTATTAATAGGCAACCATTGGATGTTGCTAAGAGTGTGTTGAGTGATTTCATTGATGTAATCTCCAAATTTATTTAATATCTTCCTGATGCCTATGTTTGGTGGACGTAGCCCAGATTGGTTGGGTGAACCACGTTAAATATTGTGTTTATGTGCTTCTGTTGTTTAATTTTTTGTTTGCTGCACCTGAAACCAACAAATGGTATCAGAGCTTGTTGGAGGTGAGGTGCCTGGAGAAGCTGACTGCGCTGTGCGTGACTGCTGGTGGTTTGCTGCTGTGCGGTGCTGCGCTGATACCTGGTGCGTTTACCTGGTGCGCCTGAATGGTATGTCTCAATGTGTAGATACCTGGAGCAAACTTCTCAATGCACTGATACCTGGTATGTCTTAATGCATATTTGAATTGCGTGGTGGATTGTATCGATAGCTACCCGCTAGAAATTCCAGAATTCGATTCGCTGTTTTGGATTATATCTTCGCTGGTGGATTGTATCTTCGCTGTTATACACTATCGACTAGTGATACATCTTCGTTGTAATCGTGTAATATTTGTGCTTTGCTTCCAAAGTATAAATGGTGGGCCGTCCTATATATTACGATTAAATGACAGCTGTTCTGAGAATGTGAAGTTTATCTCTGAAAATTGTCAAAGAGAGTTGGATAATGTGTGCTGGCGGACTGTCCTGAGGATTGCTGTGCGTGGGTGTGTTTTTAACATATCATGAAAATTGTTATGTCCACAAACCAGAACAGGGGTATGTAATAAATTAGCGAAGCGGGATGTGGTTGCATGATAAAGCTTTTTCACAAATAAAATCAAAGGAAATTATGGGAAGCCGTAATTTTTTAATTTAACACAAAGAGGAGTGGAGTACGTAATTTATTTTTAAAGCCATTAAACACAAAAGGGAGTCATAAGGATTATGTAAACTTAAAAGGCTTTAAAAAGTGTATGTATTCTTTGTGGGTGGAATTTTGTGAGAAGTGTAAACAAGAAATTTTTTGTTTTTAAAAAAGTGCAAAGCGCATTTTGTTTTTGTTGTAAAGACAACCACAGAAAGACATAGGAAGAAATTTTTTTTTGTGAAGGGAAGATCTTTTAATCAAAGGCAAAGGAATTTTTTTTTTTTTTTGGTTGAATATTGGAGATTATTGTTTTTTGCTGATACAAGATGGCCAAAAATCAAAGTGCCCGTTTCGAAATTGAGAAATTTAATGGCAAGAATAATTTTGAGATCTGGAAGGTGAAGATGCATGATCTGCTGGTTCAACAAGGTGTGGCGAAAGCACTGTTGGGGAAAAACAAAAGACCTGCTTCCATGACGGAGGATGATTGGGCTGAGATGGATGATAGAGCTCTGAGCGGAATTCGGTTATGTCTGGCAGACGATGTTCTGTTTAACATTGTGTCAGAGAAACAGCCGCAGGCTTGTGGTCGAAGCTTGAGAAGCTCTATATGACGAAATCTTTGACAAACCGAATTCTCCTGAAACGACAGCTTTACAGTTTGCGAATGAAAGAAGGTACCTCAATTGCTGATCACCTGAATGTTTTTAATACCTTGTTGGTGCAATTAAACAGTCTAAATGTAAAATTTGATTCAGAGGATAAGGCGATAACTTTATTATGTTCTTTACCTGAATCCTGGGATCATTTTGTTACTTCCATAAGTTTTAGTACATCAGATATTCTTGAGTTTGACGATGTTGTTGGAGCCTTGTTGGCTGAGGAGACGAGGAAGAGGTCAAATGCAGACACCTCTACATCAGAGGTAATGATGGCCAGAGGTCGCTCACGAGAGAGACACTCCGGGGGTAAGCGACTCTCGCTCAAAGTCCAAAGGAAAGAAGCCAAAGGTGAAGTGCTGGCATTGTGGCAAGGCTAGACATCTGAAAAAGGATTGTTGGAAGCGAAAGCAGGCTGATAAAGAGGGCTCTTCGACAGAAAAGAAGGAAGCCAATACCACAGATACAAGTTCAGTTTCAGGTATGAGTGATGATGTATTGTCTGTTAATGCTTCAAAACATGATCAACATTGGTTGTTAGATTCCGGGGCATCTAACCACATGTGTATACATAAAGATTGGTTTAAAACATATAGATCAATTGATGATGGTGTTGTGTACATGGGTAATGATTTAACATGTAATATTGTTGGGATTGGAAGCATACAACTACAAATGTTTGATGGCACAACCAGAATATTAACTGATGTGAGGCATGTACCAGATTTAAGGAAAAATTTGATTTCATTAGGAGCACTTGATTCAAATGGATATAAAACTGTAATTCAAGGTGGAGTTATGAAAATCTATAAAGGTATCTTACTAGTAATGAAGG
>APFE030905160.1:0-10252 GCA_000404065.3 Pinus taeda
TGATTTATGCCTAGATATGTGCAAATTGAGGAGTCAAATTGGAAAAAAGAGGGGAGATATTTAATGCCCTATATCAATTATGATTCTAACTACAGATGGGTAGATCTAAAAGCTCTAAGGTTAATGGTAAAAGTAGTTAAATTATCACATATTTAGAGAGGTTTTGGTATGCTAGGAGCATACTTCTAGAGTGATAAGAAGAATGAAAAGTGGGAAAATTTGCAAGATGGGAAGACTTACAGGAAGTAGTGCAGGATGTAGGGAAAGAAGTAGTCTAGTATTGGGACAAAATTGTAGGGAAGTCCAAGTATAGTTGGAGGGTTGTCAGGTGATTTTTAAAAGATCCCTAAGTCCATCATTTCTAAAGGAAAACAAGTTTGGTAAAAGGCCTCATGTATTGGGTCTAATGATGTGTAAAATTGGAAGGACTAAACTAGTAGCCAAGTGGGCTAGTCAATTATGCCTAGTTCATTGTATTTTAGAGGGTTGACTCAATGAGAAGAAAGGAAACCTCTAAGCCCTAAGTCTAACCATTATTGGAGTAACAATAATGGAAGAAGTGGAAAAAAAAAGTTGTTTAGAAATAGATTTGTGAACAGTTGATCGAAGGCACTATGTTTTGGTGACCTTGAAGGACAAAGGAGCATCTAGAGCAAATATTTATTAAGTCATGTTCAATGACCTAAAGGGTTTATGTACAGTAATAGAGGTAGATTGAGGAATTCCATATGGGAAGGAAAGAGGACACATGATATGTGTTTAGGACACGTTGACTGAAAGGGTTGTGTGTCACCAGCATTAATAAGTAGGTCAAGTGTTGTCTTGTTTAGGGTATATGGGTGGTCAAAGTGACTAACACCAAGCCCTAGTCATATTCCTGTAGCACATTGATTATATGATGGCCATGATACCTATCATGGTAGGCCTAATTGTATTAAATTATTGTTTGTAATATAACGAAGAAAGGTTTGAAAAAGTCAATTTTTTTCATGTGTACTAGTTGATTACATGATAATTGTATATTCTACTATAAAAAGAAGTACTCTTGTGGTGTTTGAGTTTGTTTGTGTTAGATATTCTAATATTAAACCCATATTCTTCAGTGCCATGGAAATTCAACATGGAATCTGAGCTACTTTAAAGGGTCAGTGGATCAGAGTGTGCAGAGTGGATGTAGGTTCAGCCAGTGGAGATCATGTAGATTCAGAAGAAGTCTATCATCAAAGGGAGCAACCCTATGGAAATTAAGATCTTCAAGTTCTCATGAGGTAAAGACACTATCAAGTTAGTGCGATCCATTTTATAGGGTATGTTGTAGTGATGGGTGCTAGATGGGATAGTTTCGATGGTGATGATGGATACTTCCAAGCAGTGGAAGTAACTCCCTCGCTAATAGGGAGTGTTGAAATGTGTTTCTTGGGAGGTACTCCACAATCCTATATCTAGGTTTATGTGATCTTGGTCATAAAGTATTTGTGGGAAAGGAACCCAAGAGAAGGGTTTTAAACCCCTGATGGATTTTAAAATATAAAGAACGAATTAAAACGAAAATTAAAAGGAAAAATTAATTCTCAAGGTCTAGAGGATCAAAACACCTATGTTCTAGAGGGTTCCTAGGAGGCATGAGAAACAGGTTGTGTAAGGAGGCCTTAAGATAAAGCCTAGATACATCAACTGAGAGGGAGATGATTTGATCAAGGTGGGAGGTCGAGATGTAGGCTATAGGAGGCACATCTTGATGGTTGAGGAGGGCTACAAGGAAATGACCATGAGTTGATACGATAACGGAAACTATTCTCAATTGAGGACTTATCCATGGACGTTGAATTCCTCAGGAAGTTGAGCTAATAAGGAAAAAAATAAGGGTTTTAGTTGACTCTTTGTCTCATGTTCAAGTTAGAGCTCAAAGAGGATGTTGACCAATTTTGGTGAGGATTTTAGAGGGAAAGTATGTGCATCCAAGTAGAGGAAGATCATTGTGAAAAGGGCAAAACATTATGGGCTAACAACATAGGTACTCTTGTGATCTAGATGCAACTCTTGTACCTTATTGGAGGGATCAATCATCTTAAATGAGATTGTTTTGCTATTCTGTAAGTGTTGGAGAGAAGATGGAGTAAGTTTGCATGACTTAGAGAGCTAGCGCAACTAGTATATGGTTGGAAGAAGGGTATCGCCACTCTAAGGTAATCCTAGTATTTTGGATGCATAGGTCTATAACATGCCTAGAAATTAGCCACAAAATATGCCCAAAACCTTCGTTTCTTTAAGGTTAACTGATAACTTTCTCAAGTAGAAGATTACAAAGGTTGGATGGCTATCGATGAATTATTGGAAAAAAATTTGACATGCCCTAATTGTGGGAACCTTTAAGATGTTTTGTCCTAAAGAACTGTCCTATAATTCTGTATAATGATGCTCAAGAAAAATGCATAAAGTGGAGGTCAAGATCTTGTGTTAAGGAATGTTTGACTTCTATGTGGTCTGAGGAGTATGATCCTAAAAAAGGAAACATTTATTCTTATGAAAATTATTTTGAAGTCAGCACATTGGACAGAGACTAGCGCTTACATAATGAAGGAGGGAAGGAAAATTAATGAGGTTTGTTTCAGGGTTTCAAATAATAGTATGATTGATGCCTAGATTTGTGCAATTTGAAGAGTGAAATTATATAAGAGAGGGAAAATATTTGGAAACCTAGATCAATTAAGATTCTGAATGAATATAGGAAGATCTGAAAGGCCTATGCTGAAAATAGTTAATTTTTTATAGAGTTAGGGTAGTTTGGGTAGACCTAGGAGAAGACTTCTAAAGTGACAAGAATAATGATATGTGGACAAATATTCAAGATGGGAAGTAGTGCAGGGAGAAATCGAGGATTGGGACAAAATTTTAGGGAACTCTAGATACAGTTTTAGGGCTATTAGGTAATTGTGAAAAGAATCTAAGTCTATCACCTGTGAATGAAAACAAGTCTAGTAGAAGGTAAGGTATATTAGGTGTAAGGAAGTGAAAAATTTGAAGGAATAAAATAGGAGTCAAGTGGTTCGGCTAATTATCCCTAGTTCACCATGTTGCAGAGGGTTGATTCACTCAGAATAAGGGAAACTTCCAATCCGTAATCTTGACCATTATTAGAGCACCAAGACTGGTAGAAGTGGGCAGGCCAAAGAATTGTTCACAAATGGAGTTGTGAATGACTAAAAAACCATATATGATGGCAACCTTGAAGGACAAAAGAGAATCTAGAGGGAATATTGACTGAGGCAAGTTCAATGACATAAATGAGTTGTGTACACTAGTAGTAGCAGATTGAGGAGCTATAAATGGGAAGGCAAGAGGACCCACCAGATGTGTTTAGGAAAGTTGGACTAAAAGGGTAGTGTGTGGCCACCATCAACAAGTACGGAAAGTGTTGTCATGTTTAGGGTATATTGGTGTTCAAAGTGACTAACACCAAGCCTTAGTCATATTCTTGTATGACGTTGATTTTATTAGGTTCATGATCCCTAGTACAAGGATGCTAAGACTTTTGCATTATAGTTTGTAATATAACGGAGAAGGATTTTGAAAAGTTAAAAATGTTCATGCGTACTAGTTGGGTAATAACCCTTGGTTGAATTTACATGTAAAAAATATAAGACCAAGGTCATGGGACATGTATTCTAAGTTGAATATTAGGAAAAAAATATTAATGGGTGTAACTTTTAGTTTATTATGTCTAAGGAAATTGGCAAAGGCATTGGTTAAGGAAAATAGGCATTAATTAGAATTTTATTTATGAAATAAAGAAAAATAGGACAAAAGAAAGGTGAAAGGTCAAAATTTTGCAAGAGAGGGAAATTGAAGGAAAAATGAAGGAAAATGAAGAAATTAGAGGCCTCAATGATAAAAAGTCTTCTAAGGATTAGTTCATATCTTTAATTTGTCTTAGATTTTGGGATTTCTATGGCGGAGCTCTTTCTTTCATACTCTTGCACAACTAGAGTTTTCTTGGAGCACTCTTGGAGGATTGTGGCATACTTTGGATTTGGAGAAAGTAGAAAAATTAAAGGAAGGAAAGTGCAAGAGGACAATGGGATCAAAAACTATAGTGGGTTTTCTTTGCAGGTATTGAGTTTCATGTATGGTTTCCTTTCTAGTTTTGGCATGCACGCTACATGCATGCGGTTTCTTGGTTATGAGTTATCATTGGCATGGAGCATTACATAGATTGACAATTATTTTTCCTAGCCTTGCCATTTCCTGGATAACCATGTTGTTGTGGGTTTTCCACTTATTTATTTTTTATTGGTGCTCATGTTTCTCATGGTTGTGGGTTGAGTTACTAGTTCCTAGAGCCTTGGTTGGACAAATGCTCTAGAATCCCTGGAAGAGCTTGGGTTGAGTAACTAGTCTTGGACCCTTCGTTGGACAAACACTTTGGATCCCTTTGTGGATTGAGTTACTAGTCCTAAAGCCTTTGTTGGACGAATTCTCTAGAGCCCTATAGCAGTTGTGGGTTGAGTTACTAGTCCTAGTGAGGGGTTGTAACAAATGTCCTAGAGCCCTTGACAAGTTGGGTAGAGACCGATCTCGTGATGGTTAGCGATGTCTGGCCATCATGTGGAATCACTGGTTGAGGGTTGACGTGGTCTAGCCTTTGGAATCCCTAGTTTGGTTTTTCTAAGGTTATTCTATGAGATTCCACATCCATGCTTGTAATATGCCATGGGGTGATTGGCTAAAAGGAATATCCAGTTCAACCCAATCTATAGTAGGGTGGTACGTGGAAATCCCGGACTTGGTTGGAATTTTCATATTTTAATAATAGTTATTTTCTATTGTGATCTATGAGACCATGTATTGATTATGATGGTGATTTAATGGATGAGTTTCCATGGTTTATATGTTGGTTATTTGTTAGTTTCTATTTTGGTTATTCGCTGGATATATGATGTATAATGTTTATGGCTCTTGACATGTTTGATGAATATATGAATGGTTGTTGAATGGTTGGACTAACAAATGTTATTATAGCTATTATGAGAGGGTATTAGACCTTCTTGGTGAATCTCAGGTAAGTTTCAGATCCCTATGTTCAGATATGCATTCATGACTTGTAGATTACATGTTTTCCATATGTTTAATGAAACATTTGTCATGGTTAGGTCAAGTCCTTAATCAAGTTTTGTGTTAGAAGCTTTTTCTTTTTGTAATTTATTATTTTGGAAAGTATCATCATGTTTGGGGAAGTTATCTAGAATCTAGCCTTGAAACAAATTTTGTGGTTGTAGGCACATAACTGGGAAATTGGGACTATAATCAGTCCCTTGTAGGCTTATGCATGCGACTAGAGGCCTACAGTTACATGGATGTAGGATTATGCATGCGAATGGGAGTTTAATTCAGTGAGAAAGAAATTTAACTCAGGGTTTGGGCACGTGGAGTGATTATTTAGCTCCTTGGGGTCTTGCAACTTCTCGAGTAGGTTAGTAAAGTTTCATATTGTCGATTCCACTTCCTTAATTGTACTTAGGAGGTTGAATCATATCATAGTAACTCTTCATCACATGTTTAACCCAATGAACCGGTGAACTTAGGTAAATGTGGGAGGAGACTGCTGCAATTTGATTCACTGGCATGTGTATTCTGCTATGCAAAGTAGTATTGTTGTGGCATTGAGTGTGTTTGTGTCAGAGATTCTAAGACCAAACCCAAATTCTTGAATGTTGTGGAAATACAAGTCTTTCCCTCTTGCACTTGGTCTTGGGTGTACTTCTATTTAATTTTTGCGGGATCTAGTTTTATTTGTGGTCTTTCTATGGGTTTTAGTCTTTTTTTTTGTTTGAGCTGTGAAATTGCACTTATGGCTATAGTGAGGAAAGCCTAGTCATGGTTATCCTTTTGCACCTTGGTATTATTTGGTTACTAGGTGTTTTTAGGTCTAATTGTTGTGAGTTTTATTCATATATTTGGATTTTGGTAGGATACCTTACTCACCACTTTAGTGTTGAGCGATTTGTTGTGGTTGCGAGTCTTGTGCTTTGTCACCACTATACTGTGTGTAGCTATTGTTTGGTGACAACCCTTGTTGGTTGCGAGTCTTGTGCTTTGTCACCACTATACTGTGTGTAGCTATTGTTTGGTGACAACCCTTGTTTGGTGACAACCCTGATAGCTTGCCACCATGTAGAGGCAATACATGAGAAGTTATAGAAATGAGGGGGGTGGAGAGAGTTGAAGATCAATAGGGTGAGAATCGTGATAACCAACAAGCCCAAAAGGCAGCTAAAGCTTTGAGCTTGGTCATCCATGATGACATTCAAAAGCTTTGAGCTTGGTCATCCATGATGACATTCAAAATGAACTACATATTCTTGGAAACTTGACTATGATAGATCAACATGCTGTGTCATTCAGAGTTGTTAGAGGAGTTTGGACAACTGATTTCATACCGTGGTCACATGAGGGGCAACGAGCCACACGGAGCAGTACGTTCGGGCCTTAGTACGTTCGGGCCTTGCTCCTTTACTGGAAGATGAAAAATTTAATGGGAAAAATCTAAGTGGAAAGAGAATGGATAATATGAGATTCGATATGGAAAAGATGGACATTGTCTTGGTTAAATTGAAGTACACATCCCTTGCATTGCTACCTCATAAGTCCCTCTAGGCTCTAGTGTGCAAGATGTGGCACCATTGAATTCCTCCAATTCCTAGGCACCATTGAATTCCTCCAATTCCTAGTTGTTAGATGTTTGTTGTTAGTTTTTCATGACATGACACTGTCATAAACTTTTGTGATGTTGCTAAAGTTATACTTTTTTCAATTTTAGTCTTGATACTCTATTGGCAGAAAATATTTGGTTTTCCCTTAGAGATATTGAGACCATGTGCCCTCAAACATGATGAAATTCACGGGCTAAACTATGTAATGGCCTTGTTTGTTGATGTGAAGCAATAAAATTTAGCGCAAATAATTCAATATTAAACTTTAAATGCTTTCCCTATCTAAATATTCATGATTCAATCCAAAATTATTTAATATCCTTTAATACTCAAGGGAACACCGCTATTATAAATTCATATCATGTTCATAAGTTCATAAATTTATATATAATAATGATAAATTTATTGTATATGTGTAGGTTTACCAATATGCATTGTAATCTGATATTCCAATAAATACGATATTACAATAATGAGCAACCTGAGTCTGGCAAAGCACTTTGAACTTCAAGCTATCAATGGAAATGTTGCGGCTAAATTTCCTTTTTCTCCTATCAATTTTTAATACGAATCGGCAACGACGTAAATGAATCTCTGAGATCGATATAAAAGTGCAGAAAAATATAGCCGACGACTCTGCCAATCTTTTGTAAATTGAAACAATAGACCCTGCGACAGCTGGGTACGAGGGTTTCAAGATGGTCGACCCTGGGACAGCTGGGTACGAGGGTTTCAAGATGGTCGATTTACTGTTCGATCCCGATTGCATCCGCGAAGGGGGTTTCTTCATCGAGGTGTCCAATCCCATTCGCCCAGCTGAATACCACGCCGGCGAATGCTATCGAGGGAGAGAACTCCAAGAATCCTCCAATTTTCATCAAGAACGTGCAGCCGGCAATGGCGGCGGAAGCCCTACCTATTTTGATTGGCCAATGACAGCCTCGGGCTCGGAGGGAATGCCACAAAGCAGTAGTAATAATTTGGGTGCGTGGCCGGCAATGGACCATGGTCCATCCAGTGGGGCTCAGGCAGAGATGGCTCCTAGCGTTCTGATCCTGTCAAGTCTTTCAGTTCTTCAGCAGAAAGCTCAGCAGCTAGAGGCATTCGTTCAACAAGGTCGCCATGATCAGCCAGCTTCGGCTTTAGGGTTGGTTTCGTCCATCTTGTATGAACTTATCGCTACCGCAGCATCTCTGTTGCTCTCTGTTCGGAACCGAGAAGGTACGAATCTGGCATCGACGGATGTTCAACCAGGGTCAGACCCCGGCCGCTGTGTTGTCATTCAAGGCAACAATCAAGCGCCGCCGCTAGGGTTAGGGTTTGGGAAACTCCCCAGCCCTAATGTAGAAAGCTTTTTAGGGTTTGCAGGTGGAAACAATTTAGAGGACGAAGAATCTCCCTCGGACATCAGAGCGGATGGAGAAGAAGAAGAAGCAGCTACCACGGGTGAGACGTTTTACGTAGAGATAAACGAGGCTGATATTCTGGCAGAGCACGTGCATTTCTGTGAGATGTGCGGCAAGGGTTTCAGGCGTGAGGCCAATGTTCGAATGCACATGCGAGCCCACGGAGACGAATACAAGACAAACCAGGCGCTGATGTCCAAACCTTTGGCGGCTTCTTCTTCTTGTTCCCCGGCGGCAAGCAGGTATTCGTGTCCATCCGAGAGATGCAGGCGGAACAAGAACCACCGCAATTTCAAGGCCCTGAAATCGATAGCTTCACTGAGGAACCATTACAAGCGTAGCCGCTGCCCAAGGATTTATACATGCCAGAAATGTGACAGGCAGTTCTCCCTCCTGGGAGACCTGAAAACCCATGGCAATCACTGTGGGCACAACCTGTGGCGTTGCTCCTGTGGCACGACCTTCACCCGGAAGGACAAGCTCTTTAGCCACGTTGCTTTGTTCCATGGCAACAACCCCCTCCCTCCTGGCCATGAAGTGGTCCTTCCTCCTGCGCCCAAACTACACAAAGCCACCAACAACGTCCGACCAACGATGGGATGGTCCCCCAGCTACAGCGATCACAATGCAAATCTCCCCGAATGTGCCGCAGGAGATATAGCAGGTCTTGCTGAGGGTAAAATTGAGGGCTATGAGGATGTGATTCAGATGGGCCATGGCCAAACGAAGTGACCCTGGAGAGTCGTTTAACGGACTCTGTCTTTTGGGTGAATTGCTCAAGGGAGCTTTGTCGATTGTTGTAAATCATCTTAATGCATTTTCTTTGGTTTTTAACTGTTTCTTCGTTATCATCTTAATGCAGTTTTCTCTTGTTTCTAAGAGTTTCTTCGTTAAATCTACTCAAATGTATTCTTAGGGAAGACAGCTTATTAATTGCCACGGAATACGATCTTGAGAAGGCAATCTGTCATCGGCAAATTAAGGAATTGTCTCGTGGTCGTAATCAGTGAACTGCCTAGTCGTTGATATATAGTGTGTGGAGCTAGTCGATGCATTTGTAATAGTCTTGCGACACTTCTAATTGAGGAATTCATTGGCAGATTGCCTATAAATTGTCGTCCCTTTAATGGATAGCCTCTTTTGAAAACGTAGACTATAGCCTATATTATGCACTTAAATGGACTAATCTTGTTGCCTCCCAAGATGCTCTCTACTATGAACTTCAGGTAGATTAATCCGTCTTTTAAACGAAGTTTACATTTATGGTTCAAATGTGATAATCATGGAATATTCGTTATCGCCTCCATCAACGGGAGAGCTGACATGCAATTACCTCAAACTTTGAGGGTATATTAATTTGAGAATTCGCTATTAATATTGGTTTTTAATGAATTAATAATACAAAAAAATATGTAAATAGGTATATTATAGTAATAGTGTAACTTTATATATGTGTGTTATATATATCATTAATTATGTCATTCCCATGTCATATGATTTGCTTTTTAATTGTGTTCCATCTTCATCATCAATTTTGCTTTCGCACTTTATTATTCATACCTCTTCTATGGGAATTCTTCTATATTTTAATGGTTAGGAAGAGGTTGCATGCACCATTCTAAAATTTCTACAAATAACCTCATGAGCAACAACATTGATGAAATCATATCCATACAAAAACCATTTTTCTAGTAATTCTAATTATGAGGTTTAACAATGTCTATGTGAGAGTGAAAATTAGAAAAGAGGTGATGAACTCATCATTGATGTTGTGGTGGACGAGCAAGCACTCACACTCATAATGTGGGTAGCCCCTTCCAACGACACCTTCATGGAGGGAGCGACCACCAAAGACAATGTAGTCAACATGGAAACTACAACCTTTGTGTGTATTTATTTGCCTTAAATTGTGCCATAGTGAATGGAAAACCAAAGATTGAGAGGGAGGGATTTTTTGATTGTGCATTTCGCCACAACACAGCATATCCCATTAATTGTTAAGATATTTTATGTGATCCCATGAGTGAAAACCTAGATTTCTATGAACACAATGAGTAGTGAAATAGTAGCATGTTACATGGTATGATGACGAAAACTAATGGAAAGCAAGGTAAGGTGAAATTTTATTACAAAGAA
>APFE030905168.1:0-13837 GCA_000404065.3 Pinus taeda
ATATAATTGACTATAATAATTATGTATTAAGTAATTTTTTAAAATTATGTATTAATACTTTAATGAATATAACAGTATATAGAGCTCAACAGGAGGAGATTCTTTGGCGGCAAAAATCACAAATCAGATGGCTCAAAGAGGGTGAAAAGAACACCAAGTTCTTTCACAAAAATACAGTGCAACGCAGAATGCATAATCTCATCTCCCACATCCACAATGACCAAGGCGAAAGAATAGAGACACATGCAGGTATAGAAGAGAATTTTCTTAGATATTTCAAGAAAGTTCACCAAGAACCAAGTATCAACCGAGCTCCGGCAATTGAAACAATTTTGCAGCAGATTCCCAAACTAATCACAGATGAGCATAATGTCCTTCTTCTTCAACCGATCCTCCTACATGAAGTGGACAACGCAGTCAAGCAACTAAAAACAGGTAAAGCCCCAGGCCCTGATGGGTTTACCTCGGACTTCTTTCATCATTTTTGGGATCTCATCCAAATAGAAGTTTGGCAATTGGTTGAAGAATCTCGTACTCTAAGATGGATGTACCAAGGGTTGAATGCCACATTCTTGGCTCTCATCCCCAAATCAGAGGAAGCAAACATGCCTGACAAATACCGTCTGATCGCTCTGTGCAACATCATTTACAAAATTGTTTCAAAGGTCATCGCCACTCGGTTGAAACCTCTGCTCCCTCTCATCATCTCGCCAGAGCAATCTGGGTATGTGGAAGGGCATCAGATTACTGACGGAATTATTCTCACACATGAGATAATTCACTCTTTGAAGCTCATTAAAAAGCCAGGTATGTTACTAAAAATTGATCTATCTAAAGCCTTTGACATCATTAGTTGGCAATATATCCAAAAAATTCTCATTGCTTTTGGCTTTGACCCTTTGTGGACCAGATGGATTCTTAGCCTCTTGACTTCTACCTTCTACTCTGTACTCATCAATGGCATCCCCTCTGACACTTTCCGTCCCTCCCGGGGAATCAGCCAAGGAGACCCTCTCTCCCCTTTTCTCTTCGTCATAATTGCTGAAGGACTAGGCCGTTGCCTTAAGTCTGCCAACATTAATAGACATCTGAAGGGTCTTTCGTTTAACGATTCCCCCTCCTTTACCCATCAGCAATTCGTGGGCGCTAATATGCTTTATGGGCATCCTTCTGTCCAGGAAGCTCACATCTTCAAAGACATTTTGTCCTCCTTCTCGGATGCCTCGGGAGCCTTTATCAATAGAGTTAAGTCCCAAATTTTCTTCTTCAATACCCCTGTAGCCACTGAAAGATCCATTGCCCGCATTCTAGTTTTCACAATTGCAAACCTCCCTTCTAAATATTTGGGCGCTCCCCTAATATCCTCTACCCTCAAGCACTCCTCCTGGAAAGACCTTTTAGAAAAGCTTGAAGCCAAACTCTTCCTCTGGACGCACTGAGCCCTAAACTTGGCTAGTAGAGTTATACTCATCAAGGTGGTTCTTCAATCCATGCCTCTGTACCTTTTCTCCCTTTTAGCAGCACCTAAATGGGTCCTCAAGGCAATCTGGAACCTTCAGTGCAACTTTCTTTGGGGCAGCTCTGGCCTCAACAGGAAATGGCCCCTAGTCAAATGGGAAAGAGTCTGTCTCCCTAAAAAAGCTGGAGGAATTGGAATCAGAGATCCTGAGCACAACAACACAGTAATGGGCACCAAATTATGGTGGTGATGGTTGGCTCACCCAACTACTCCATGGGCCTCCCTATGGATGGCTAAATACGCAAGTAACAGCCATATGAAAGATAGAATCCGTATGATGGAAATCAACAATGGATCCATCATATGGAACTCAACCATCCATCACAGATATCTAATACAACAGCACAGTTTTTGGGAAATCAAAAGTGGAGACACAGCATGATTTTGGGATGACTCCTGGCAGCAATTCCCAAAGATCGCAGATCTTATGCAGGACTTCCCTATCCCTCCACAAAGACCCCAACACCCGGAAACGGTCAATCAATTCTGGGACACTTCGTCTACCCACAAATACAGAAAATGGAAGAGGATCGATCACATCATCAGAGAGGAAGAGTATGAAGCTACCCGACTAAAGCTAGCTGATGAACTAAAAAAACGGCAAATTCCTATAGCAGCAGGAGCAGATATTCTCAGATGGGGATATGAAGAAAAAGGGACCTTCTCGGCTAGAGAGGCCTATAAAATTATAACTAATGACAAACTCACCAAGGATAACTTATGGGATAGGATTTGGAGCCCTTCACTCTGGCCAAAAGTTTCCACTTTCCTCTGGCTCCTCTCTCATAACAGGCTTCTCACGTAGGACAACATCCAGAAAAGAAGTTTCTCCGGCCCTTCAATCTGTCCAAACTGCAAGCAAGCAGAAGAAACAACGATCCACTTACTGCAAACGTGCCACTGGGGCAAGAGACTATGGGAAAAGGCAATCTTCAGATGTCAAAGAGACAATAGGGTGCAAGGTGATCTCAATGCCACACTACGCAACTGGAATTAGGCACCTTATCACAGCAAGCTTCTGAATTCTCTTTGGCAAATCATTTCAGGTCTCCTCATGTGGAATATTTGGAAAGAGAGAAACAGAAGGTTATTCAAAGGCCAAACTCAAACTCTGGAACAGATTTGGACGATTCTGCATAAAAGCATTAAGGAATCTCTCTCTATCCAAGAATGGGCAGCCGAGGAGTTTCCCACAGATCCTCAAGAAAAATCAATCTGGGATAATTGGAACATCTCTTTTCCCCTTAACCCCAACGCTTCCAAGCGCCTCCCCAACAAACTCAAAAAATCTACAATATGGTCTCCTCCTTCACACAATGTGTTTAAACTCAACTTTGATGGGGCCTCAAAGGGCAACCCAGGACGATCTGGATATGGAGGGGTCTTCAGGGATTTCCAAGGCACCCCTCATCACATTTACATAGGCACCAAGGGATGGGATACCAACAACTCAGCAGAATTGGAAGGTCTATGGCAGGGCCTTATTCTGGCCAAAGATCACAATCTCTTCCCCCTCATCATTGAAGGAGACTCCCAAATCATAATCAATATGGCTACAAAACTTCTCCAAGGAGCTCCAATCCATAAAGTTAGAAACAGTTGGAGAATGGCGCAAAGATTGGAACTTCTCAGAAATTGGCTTTCTCAAAACCCGACAATCTCCTTCCAACACACAGTTAGAGAAGGAAACATCCTGGCAAACTTTCTAGCTAATGTTGGAGTGGATTTGGAGATAGATCACTATTCAGGTCCAACACTCACCACAGGTACAGAGGAACAACTAAAGGAAATTAAAAATTCAGTGGAACATGATCGGCCTCATTTGCAGGAAGTTCACCCGGATGCGGGTGTCTCTTCGAGGATTGATTAAGTGTTAACCATGAGGCATGCGCAACCAGCAACTGGCACGCACTCATGGTGGAAGGCAGCACCGAAGGCAAGCCACCATAAATTCCAGACGCATGCTATTAACTACCTTTTAATGCAAGGCCAAGTCGAGTGTACCAAGGTGCAGTCTTATGGAATGGAGCGCTTGGATGGGTTGCTATTTCACCCGGCTCCGCTAAGGAATTATGTCAAGAGATCTGGTTTAGGGCAATGCGCCTTCATTTGTGCTCGTTTGTTTAGCCTTGGTCGAGGGGAAGTCCCGGGAAGTCCTGTTCTCAGAGGCAGCCTGGGACTCTTCGTTACGCTATTATGCTAAGCACAGCTGTGGAGAATTCTCATTTGCAGTTTATTTCTTTTTCCAATAATTGTTGAATTCACTGTTCAGTGTGGCAATTTCAAGTCTGTGCAGGAATTGGGACCGTTTTGGATGTCGTAAGTCCTCACTGGTATGTCTGGGAAGCTTGGGTGAGCTATCGAGTCGTGGCTTTTGTGAGTCCTCACTGGTCTGTCTGGGAAGCTTGGGTGGGATTTCGAGTCGTGGCTTTCGTCTGGTCTCTGTTTAGCATTTGTCCATTTCGTGTCCGCTTCCCTTTAACTCTGTTTCCTTAGCCTTTCTTTTTTTAAATGCGGTCCCGTTTACGTGGTAAGCCTAGACGAGGAAGTTTTGCTGGTCCTCGAGGAAGGTGGGGAGGGAGGGGAGGCCCTGAACCTGAACCTCGCTGCATATCCCCAATGGCCACTGTCGCGCCCTCTTCGCCACTGTCTGAGGATTTTGGCCCATCCCTCACCAGTTCTCTGCACTCCGCCCGCTTCTATTTCCAAAGCCAGCTTAACAAGCTGGTTATTTCCGCCCAGGTCACAGTTATTTTCTCAGAAGAAGCTGCAGATCCGGCTAGTTCAGGGTCCACCTCCTCAGAGCGCTCTCCCTCCAGGACAACAAGCTCATCCCAGAGCTGCTTGGTGGAGGCGCAATTCGATGTCTCTGCAGAGACGCAGGTTAAGGAGGACAGGGAAGAAAGCCAGCCACAACAAAGTGCTCCCTAGATGCAACATAACGACCCCCAGCTAGAGACGGAGCCCATGACTGACAATGAGTCGGCGCACTTCACCGGAAACATCTTACATCTCGTTCTACCACCTGGTAGAACTACGACGGACGTGGAGGACAATGTCATGGCTAAATAGGTTAATCTTTCACCCGCCCCAGAAACGGTTGGAAAACAGGACAATGTAGAATTCAAGTAAGTTTTTTAATCCTTTTTTGACCACTCAAGAAGGCAATTCAGTTTTGTTGATCAGCGACTTCGGGGTTAAAGATCAAGCAGCGTCTCCAGATGGTCGCCTTCCTAACGCAGCACCTCCTCATGGACCTCCATTTTTGTCTACCAATTACAATTCTCAGTTTCATGTTGTTTAATTTTGACAAACAGAGGTCTATGCAGTTTTTTGCAGACTCTCGTCTACAATGTAAGTATATTTTGCAAAACTACTTTGAGCGAGGTAGAGCTACAGCTCCCTCAGAGGATTATCCTCTTTGTACATATTTTTCTTCCTTTTTAATATAATTAGCACAGGCACAGTCTTTTACCAAGAAAAAAAATATAACAGTATATAATAATTTATAAATAAATAAATAAATATATTAATTTAATCATTTTTTAAATTAAATGATTTATTTATTTAATAAATTAATTTAATAAAATAATATAATATAAAAAATAATTTAGTATATTTAAAATATTTAATATAATAATAATAATTTAACAAATTAATATTAGTAATATACTAATAGGATTGTATTAAAATAATTTAATTATAATTTAAAATTTCCCTTGTACGCTAATTGTATGATAATGAAACCTTATTGTAAAGTGAAGCAATACACCAAGGGTTAACACAAGTGTTGAATACACCTACATATATACTGTGTATTTCTGCATTAGTTAAGTGATACATGAAGTGCCATAATTTATTCCAACACCCAAATTATCAAACCTATCACTATATTATAATTTAACCGTGCCAATTATTACTTATTAGTCCCTGCCTGGGACTATTAGCGATCGATAGATCGCTGGGAATCAATTAATGACTAAATTTTGTATGCTTTCCTAATTTTTATCCAAAGTTTTTGATGGCAATTTAGCGTCGGAGACAATTTATCCAAAGTTTTCTTTTTTACCTCTTATTGGAAACTTCGCGCTTATCGAGGGAAAAATACACCTGCAACTTTTTTCTTATCCAAAGTTTTAACTGCCTTTATGGTATTTTAGGGCGGACAGGTTTTTTTATCCAAAGTTTGGTAAATGAGTTTTAACAAAAAATTTTATGCAAAGTTTTTAAAATTTTTCTTAACCAAAATTGCATGAACTACCTCATTTACACCTGCCACACCTCCATTGTTTACCGTTGCGCCATTGTTTACACCTGCCATCATCCAAACCACCATAGTTTACACCTGCCAAAACGTTTTGTGGGTATAATCGGCGATACCAAGCAAGGTCCATGGGCGTTTTCACGTCAGAAATTCGAGGTTGTCTTCAACTAGGTTTTTCGAACAACCTGAGGATGTGACCGGCTTCGGGCTTGTCGCTGCATATGCTTATTGCAGAGGCTTCAAGTCAAGGATTTTGTTCCAACAAAACTGACTTTTATCTGTGTCTAGAGGAAACCCTCATCTCATACAACAATCTAGGTATTCGAAATTTATTTACAGGTGTGGTAACGACAAGCGCTCACCAGAATTACAGTAAAGTTGTTAAGGGTTTATGTATGTGAATATTGGACAGTAGTTATTTCATAAAATTTCCTCATAGCTCTGGTAATTAACTTGTTTTTCGAAGAAACTAAGGATATGACAGAGTTCAGACTTGTCCCTGCAGATGATTATTGCAAAGGCTTCCAGGCAAGCGTTTTGTTCCACAGACACGCAGTTTTGTCTGTGGCTATTCCAAATTCGTTTGCAGGTCTGGTAATGACAAGCCCTTACCATATTTATAGGTAAACACATTTGGCGTTTCTATATGTGACTCCCAGAACTTTCGTTAAAATTTTTCTTTCCATAGAAATTATCGTCATACTAACCCTTCTAAGGGTTGATGTAGCCCTTGGACATGGAGAGCCAGAACCTGTATTTTTACAGGTAACAATCATCCTTGGGACTCACAGTCGGCCTTGGAACTCATAGCCAACCTTGCAATTTACAGGTTTCATCTCAATCATTCTTTCGTTTTTTCTTTACCTCTCACTAGTTTCAGCTATAAAGGATTCCTAGCCAAAGATGGTTTCAACTTTCTTACCCGTTTTAAAATGTAGTATTTTGTAGAATTTGGCCATTCGTCCTACCCCTTTCCTAGGGGATTATTACACTAGTTAGTTGCTTGGCCCTCAAACCCTCTTTGGTTTGGTTATGATATCATAACGTCGAGTGGCTAAATGATTGCTAGCTATGTCCAGGCATCTATGGATGGTATATTCTCAAGAATTTATGGGTTGTCTGATACCATTCAGTTTAGGTTCCATTTATTCGGAACCGTGACAGATGTATATCTAGATTTATTTACAATTCAATTTTATTTTTTTCATAACTTCTTTGTTAATAATTTGGAAAAGGAAAATTCAATTTTTTTTTTCACAATTTCTTTGTCAATATTTTGGAACAGGAAAAGGAAATGGATGGCAAGTTTTTTCCTTATATTACTTAGGGTTTACGCAATTTTTGTTATGAATTGAGTGTAAATTTTGATAAAATTTGTATGCATTGAGTGTAAATAATGGATGCTTTCATTGTATGCATTTTCTTTCTGAATAATTTGGAAAAAAGAAATGTATGGATTTTTTTTTAATTTGGAAAAAGAAATGTATGGATTTTTTTAATTTGGAAAAAGAAATGTATGGATTTTTTTTTCTTAAATTAGTTAGCCTTTATCGGATTTCGGATTTCAGTTTAAACAAATAAATGGCCATATGGATGATTTCATTCTTTGGCCAATCTACTTTTCTTTGGATGTATGTTCTCAAATAATTTATGGGTTATTTTTTCAATGCTATTCTTTGTTCCACATATTTCCTAAAGAATGTTACTCAACTTTCAACCCATTTCTTCAATTGTGGTCTATATATAAAATTTACACTGCAACGCTTTCGTCAAAGCAAACAGAAGAATGTGTAGACATTAATGGTTAAAATAATAACAAATATGAAGTATAGACACTACCTCTGTTAAACACCGCAGAGCCAAATTTCTATAAGCTGTTGCAGGGAATAGATTTAGCAAAATATCAAGCTGTACCAATTAGCGTATCAAAAATAAAACATATGGTAAGCAGATTTAGCAAAATATCAAGCTATACCAATTAGCGTATCAAAAATAAAACATATGGTAAGCAATATTACACAACAGTAGCAACATTAAGATACACAGAAGTAAGAGCAGATGTGTTTTCAACTCATTCAATGTGCATATCTTAAAAATATACAACTAGCTTCCAATATGTATAATCTAGAGGGGCACTCACCAGGTCTCCGGTAGTTTTTGACATGACATGCATAAATGCCTTGACTGCGTGTGCCATTCGAATTTGTACAGAGGCGTTGGTTCGGCTCTCAACAGATTCTTCGCAGAGTACCTCAGTGGCATTTCCATAATTACCACATAGTTTTCTGTTACAACGAATGAGTGTACCCACCCAGGAGCGAGACCGCCTCTGCAATTCACCTGAATCCCATAAAGAATTATTGTGCAGTATGGATCTGCGACCCGAAATTTATCATTCTAAATTGCAGAAAATCAGCCATACTGATCTTACCCGTCCGATTGATCTTTCGTTCGATCCTCGGGTAAAGTAATATAATAGTGGATCAAGAAACTTGACTTAAAAAACTGTCATTAATTTGCTATGCATTTAAAACTCAGACATGCACTTATGGAGTTCTCTTTGATAATAACGACTAAATTTTACAAATGTACGTTGTTGTTGTTAGAACTCAGACATGCACTTAAAATTTACGATTAAGTGTATATTGTTGTTGTTAAAACTCATACATGCACTCATGGAGTTCTCTTTGATGATAACAACTAAATTTTACAAATGTACGATAATTTTACAAATGTACGATTAAGTGTATGTTGTTGTTTTCAATATATAGCGAATTTCAATTGTGGCGTTAGTATCAAATTTTGAAATTTAACTAAGAAATATGTCAAAATCGATCAAAGTCAATTATTTGAATGCACTCATGTCTATCAAATTCCGATTAATATCTATATCGAATGCATCCAGTGCACTTGGGCTATCCTTAATCCAATTGTAATGTCCGGCATGGTAGAGGAAGTAAAGTAATGGTTTGCTTTGCTGTTGCCCGGTCTGATAGATGGGGGAGAAATGAGACATCTCCAATGCAATACCGTTTAATGATTCTGAAATTTCAGAGGGATTGATTTAAAGTGTATATTTCTATGTTTGAAGCGTGGAATCCTGTTTATGAAGTTGCAAAGCTTAATATGAGCATTGTATATATTATTGCTTTCTCACCGTGTATAAAGAAAATGACTTCGCCTGTATTTTTTGTGTTGATTTCAGTTTAAAAGATTATATGTATTTTCGCTGGGAATCAATTAATGACTAAATTTTTTATGCTTTCCTAATTTTTATCCAAAGTTTTTGAAGGCAATTTAGCGTCAGAGACAATTTATCCAAAGTTTTCTTTTTTACCTCTTATTGGAAACTTCGCGCTTATCGAGGGAAAAATACACCTGCAACTTTTTTCTTATCCAAAGTTTTAACTGCCTTTATGGTATTTTAGGGCGGACAGGTTTTTTTATCCAAAGTTTGGTAAATGAGTTTTAACAAAAAAATTTATGCAAAGTTTTTAAAATTTTTCTTAACCAAAATTGCATGAACTACCTCATTTACACCTGCCACACCTCCATTGTTTACCGTTGCGCCATTGTTTACACCTGCCATCATCCAAACCACCATAGTTTACACCTGCCAAAACGTTTTGTGGGTATAATCGGCGATACCAAGCAAGGTCCATGGGCGTTTTCACGTCAGAAATTCGAGGTTGTCTTCAACTAGGTTTTTCGAACAACCTGAGGATGTGACCGGCTTCGGGCTTGTCGCTGCATATGCTTATTGCAGAGGCTTCAAGTCAAGGATTTTGTTCCAACGAAACTGACTTCTATCTGTGTCTAGAGGAAACCCTCCTCTCATACAACAATCTAGGTATTCGAAATTTATTTACAGGTGTGGTAACGACAAGCGCTCACCAGAATTACAGTAAAGTTGTTAAGGGTTTATGTATGTGAATATTGGACAATAGTTATTTCATAAAATTTCCTCATAGCTCTGGTAATTAACTTGTTTTTCGAAGAAACTAAGGATATGATAGAGTTCAGACTTGTCCCTGTAGATGATTATTGCAAAGGCTTCCAGGCAAGCGTTTTGTTCCACAGACACGCAGTTTTGTCTGTGGCTATTCCAAATTCGTTTGCAGGTCTGGTAATGACAAGCCCTTACCATATTTATAGGTAAACACATTTGGCGTTTCTATATGTGACTCCCAGAACTTTCGTTAAAATTTTTCTTTCCATAGAAATTATCGTCATACTAACCCTTCTAAGGGTTGATGTAGCCCTTGGACATGGAGAGCCAGAACCTGTATTTTTACAGGTAACAATCATCCTTGGGACTCACAGTCGGCCTTGGAACTCATAGCCAACCTTGCAATTTACAGGTTTCATCTCAATCATTCTTTCGTTTTTTCTTTACCTCTCACTAGTTTCAGCTATAAAGGATTCCTAGCCAAAGATGGTTTCAACTTTCTTACCCGTTTTAAAATGTAGTATTTTGTAGAATTTGGCCATTCGTCCTACCCCTTTCCTAGGGGATTATTACACTAGTTAGTTGCTTGGCCCTCAAACCCTCTTTGGTTTGGTTATGATATCATAACGTCGAGTGGCTAAATGATTGCTAGCTATGTCCAGGCATCTATGGATGGTATATTCTCAAGAATTTATGGGTTGTCTGATACCATTCAGTTCAGGTTCCATTTATTCAGAACCGTGACAGATGTATATCTAGATTTATTTACAATTCAATTTTATTTTTTTCATAACTTCTTTGTTAATAATTTGGAAAAGGAAAATTCAATTTTTTTTTTCACAATTTCTTTGTCAATATTTTGGAACAGGAAAAGGAAATGGATGGCAAGTTTTTTCCTTATATTACTTAGGGTTTACGCAATTTTTGTTATGAATTGAGTGTAAATTTTGATAAAATTTGTATGCATTGAGTGTAAATAATGGATGCTTTCATTGTATGCATTTTCTTTCTGAATAATTTGGAAAAAAAAAATGTATGGATTTTTTTTTAATTTGGAAAAAGAAATGTATGGATTTTTTTAATTTGGAAAAAGAAATGTATGGATTTTTTTTTCTTAAATTAGTTAGCCTTTATCGGATTTCGGATTTCAGTTTAAACAAATAAATGGCCATATGGATGATTTCATTCTTTGGCCAATCTACTTTTCTTTGGATGTATGTTCTCAAATAATTTATGGGTTATTTTTTCAATGCTATTCTTTGTTCCGCATATTTCCTAAAGAATGTTACTCAACTTTCAACCCATTTCTTCAATTGTGGTCTATATATAAAATTTACACTGCAACGCTTTTCCTCAAAGCAAACAGAAGAATGTGTAGACATTAATGGTTAAAATAATAACAAATATGAAGTATAGACACTACCTCTGTTAAACACCGCAGAGGCAAATTTCTATAAGCTGTTGCAGGGAATAGATTTAGCAAAATATCAAGCTGTGCCAATTACCGTATCAAAAATAAAACATATGGTAAGCAGATTTAGCAAAATATCAAGCTATACCAATTAGCGTATCAAAAATAAAACATATGGTAAGCAATATTACACAACAGTAGCAACATTAAGATACACATAAGTAAGAGCAGATGTGTTTTCAACTCATTCAATGTGCATATCTTAAAAATATACAACTAGCTTCCAATATGTATAATCTAGAGGGGCACTCACCAGGTCTCCGGTAGTTTTTGACATGACATGCATAAATGCCTTGACTGCGGGTGCCATTCGAATTTGTACAGAGGCGTTGGTTCGGCTCTCAACAGATTCTTCGCAGAGTACCTCAGTGGTATTTCCATAATTACCACATAGTTTTCTGTTACAACGAATGAGTGTACCCACCCAGGAGCGAGACCGCCTCTACAATTCACCTGAATCCCATAAAGAATTATTGTGCAGTATGGATCTGCGACCCGAAATTTATCATTCTAAATTGCAGAAAATCAGCCATACTAATCTTACCCGTCCGATTGATCTTTCGTTCGATCCTCGGGTAAAGTAATATAGTAGTGGATCAAGAAACTTGACTTAAAAAACTGTCATTAATTTGCTATGCATTTAAAACTCAGACATGCACTTATGGAGTTCTCTTTGATAATAACGACTAAATTTTACAAATGTACGTTGTTGTTGTTAGAACTCAGACATGCACTTAAAATTTACGATTAAGTGTATATTGTTGTTGTTAAAACTCAGACATGCACTCATGGAGTTCTCTTTGATGATAACAACTAAATTTTACAAATGTACGATAATTTTACAAATGTACGATTAAGTGTATGTTGTTGTTTTCAATATATAGCGAATTTCAATTGTGGCGTTAGTATCAAATTTTGAAATTTAACTAAGAAATATGTCAAAATCGATCAAAGTCAATTATTTGAATGCACTCATGTCTATCAAATTCCGATTAATATCTATATCTAATGCATCCAGTGCACTTGGGCTATCCTTAATCCAATTGTAAAGTCCGGCATGGTAGAGGAAGTAAAGTAATGGTTTGCTTTGCTGTTGCCCGGTCTGATAGATGGGGGAGAAATGAGACATCTCCAATGCAATACCGTTTAATGATTCTGAAATTTCAGAGGGATTGATTTAAAGTGTATATTTCTAAGCGTGGAATCCTGTTTATGAAGTTGCAAAGCTTAATATGAGCATTGTATATATTATTGCTTTCTCACCGTGTATAAAGAAAATGACTTCGCCTGTATTTTTTGTGTTGATTTCAGTTTAAAAGATTATATGTATTTTTAAAATTAAACTAATTGCAAAAAATTGATCGCCTTATTTTTTCATTAAATTCTAAATTATTTTTAAAATTTGCAAAGCTATCATTTAAACATATAGATTAAACACTAAAGGTTTTTTTTAAATGGAAAATAAAATAGAATGGATAAATTCTGGCAAAAGGCATATAATGAATAAATTTGAAAGCCAAATCTTTAAAAAAGATTATGAGAACATAAAACATGCAAATTCAGTTCTTTCACATCCATCATTGGAAAAAGTGAAAAATGCAAAATTCATGTATCACAATAGCTCAGCAAAGTAAAAATCTGAAATATGATTCATGTATCACACTAACTCGGCAAAGTAAAAATCTGAAATATTTTCTTTTGCCCACTTTTGAATTACTTTCCAATCAAAGATCCTGGTAACAAATCTGAAATATTTTGTTTTACCTTTTTTAATTACTTCTCAATCGACTATCATGGTCCTTTCTTCAATTACTTCCCAATCACCTATCCTAGTCACACTCATTAATTCTATCATGTGAGTGAATGGGATCCATCTAATTCAAAATTAATATTGCGTCTAATAATACTGATTAATTTTATCATGTGAGTGAAGGGGATTGATGTGATTCAAAACTAATATTGCATTTTGTGTGCTCATGTGAGTGAAGGGGATCGATGTGATTCAAAACTAATATTGCATTTTGTGTGCAAGTGAAGCGAATTACAAGAGTGAAGGGGATCGATGTGATTCAAAACTAATATTGCATTTTGTGTGCTCATGTGAGTGAAGGGGATCGATGTGATTCAAAACTAATATTGCATTTTGTGTGCTCATGTGAGTGAAGGGGATCGATGTGATTCAAAACTAATATTGCATTTTGTGTGCAAGTGAAGCGAATTACAAGAGTGAAGGGGATCGATGTGATTCAAAACTAATATTGCATTTTGTGTGCTCATGTGAGTGAAGGGGATCGATGTGATTCAAAACTAATATTGCATTTTGTGTGCAAGTGAAGGGAATTACTTGTAGTAAAAATAAAATTTTAAATATATAAATATTACGTCTCTTTAAAAAAGTTTATCTAAATATCTAATATTGCATTTTGTGTGCAAGTGAAGCGAATTACTTGTAGTAAAAATAAAATTTTAAATATATAAATATTACGTCTCTTTAAAAAAGTTTATCTAAATTTATAAATGAGAAAAGTTCTAAACCAAAAACAGTGTTAATTATCTAATATATATACCATAACCTTACTTGAAATATTATATTTCTTTTGTATTTTTATAGTAATTAATTAATTAATTTATGTG
>APFE030905168.1:13847-55855 GCA_000404065.3 Pinus taeda
AATAAGGAAAAATAAAATTAAGTCTTGTCATTGTATTGATAATTATATATTTTCACAAATATTTAACAAATCAACAAACAAGAATGATATTTACTAATAAAAACACATAAGAACCATACCTACGAGATCCTTGAGGACATACGAGATCCTTGAGGACATTGATGAGGGTTAGCCTAAATGGTTGTCATTATTGTAAAGGAAAAGGATTTCATGAGGTTAAATTTTTTTTTGGGTTCCTCAACTCTATAAATACATCATGTTAATATATGAATAAGTATTTTGAGGGTTTCTTTAAGTTCCTAAAAGCTCTTAAGTGTTATGTGAAGTGGCATGACTGGCCATGATCAAGCGAGTCTCTCAAGATCTTTTTTCTTCATCCAAAAATCAATTTGGAGAGTGGTGCAATGACAAATCATAATAGTGGTAAACACTAATTGCAATAGTGGTTAGTAATCTCAAGGTATGAATCAAATTTTAACTTCTAAATTATGAATTTTTATCAGTAAAATGTTTTAGAAAGATGGTTAATCAATTAATTTAACTCTTGACATAATTTATTGATTAAATTTCATCAAGTTAAAAGTTTAGTAACAGATACATATATAATTAACTATTGAAACTCATATATCTATATATATAAAACTCTATTAATAAATATTTTAATGAGAATATTTAAACCAAATTCTATAAATCAAATGTTTATTAGCAGTCGAGCAATATTTTATACATCTTTAAGAAGCACATTATTATCTTAGAATTGTATAGAACACTAATTTATTAATATATATTATTATTATTCTATAGGTATTTATAAAATTTATATATATATTATATATATAATATATATAATATATATATATAAATATTTTAATGAGAATATTTAAACCAAATTCTTAAATCAACATGTTATTAACAGTCGATCATATTTTATAATCTTCAAAGAAGCACAATATGTACGCTAAAATTGTTATTATCAAAACTAAATTTATGTAATAAAATATATTAAAAATATAAATTTATAAATTATTATTTTTATTTAATGAAAAATATATATTGATATTTATATGTTAAAATTATACCTTCCATTAATGTATTTAAATTTAATAGTAACCATTTTGAATGAAAGAAAATATTATCCACCTTGCACTAAATCAATTATTGGCTATGATTGATTTAGAGCATGGTATTGTTATCAATAATCTATTATGTGTATTCATGCATTAACGGAATTATGACATACATGGTAAAATTATTAAATAATCGTTCATAATTTATTAGCGCATGTCGCGTACATTAATACAACATTTATTCTTCTTTGAGCCCATTTGAATTATAATTTTGTTACTCCCCATGCCAAGTAATGTTTTTTTAGAGAAACCAAATTAAAACATTCATTTAAGACAATCCACCTTTGGATTTTTAATCGAGTGGTAAATTCTTTGGAATATTACCAATGTGTAATGAACAAAATGAAATATTTTATGAAATATCTCATAGAAAGTCACCTCGATAGAGAATTTGGCAAGGCCAGGTTCTTTCTTTTCGCCCAGCAATTTGAGCTTCTTTTTATTAGTCCCTGCCTGGGACTATTAGCGATCGATAGATCGCTCGCAATCAATTAATGACTAAATTTTTTTATGCTTTCCTAAATTTAATCCAAAATTTTTTATGGCAATTTAGCGTCGGAGACAATTTATCCAAAGTTTTTTTTTTACCTCTTATTGGAAACTTCGCGCGTATCGAGGGAAAAATACACCTGCAACTTTTTTCTTATCCAAAGTTTTAACTGCCTTTATGGTATTTTAGGGCGGACAGGTTTTTTTATCCAAAGTTTGGTAAATGAGTTTAACAAAAAAAATTATGCAAAATTTTTAAATTTTTTTTTAACCAAAATTGCATGAACTACCTCATTTACACCTGCCACACCTCCATTGTTTACCGTTGCGCCATTGTTTACACCTGCCATCATCCAAACCACCATAGTTTACACCTGCCAAAACGTTTTGTGGGTATAATCGGCGATACCAAGCAAGGTCCACGGGCGTTTTCACGTCAGAAATTCGACGGTTGTCTTCAACTAGGTTTTTCGAACAACCTGAGGATGTGACCGTGACCGGCTTCGGGCTTGTCGCTGCATATGCTTATTGCAGAGGCTTCAATTCAAGGATTTTGTTCCAACTAAACTGACTTCTATCTGTGTCTAGAGGAAACCCTCCTCTCATACAACAATCTAGGTATTCGAAATTTATTTACAGGTGTGGTAACGACAAGCGCTCACCAGAATTACAGTAAAGTTGTTAAGGGTTTATGTATGTGAATATTGGACAGTAGTTATTTCATAAAATTTCCTCATAGCTCTGGTAATTAACTTGTTTTTCGAAGAAACTAAGGATATGACAGAGTTCAGACTTGTCCCTGCAGATGATTATTGCAAAGGCTTCCAGGCAAGCGTTTTGTTCCACAGACACGCAGCTTTGTCTGTGGCTATTCCAAATTCGTTTGCAGGTCTGGTAATGACAAGCCCTTACCATATTTATAGGTAAACACATTTGGCGTTTCTATATGTGACTCCCAGAACTTTCGTTAAAAAATTTCTTTCCATAGAAATTATCGTCATACTAACCCTTCTAAGGGTTGATGTAGCCCTTGGACATGGAGAGCCAGAACCTGTATTTTTACAGGTAACAATCATCCTTGGGACTCACAGTCGGCCTTGGAACTCATAGCCAACCTAGCAATTTACAGGTTTCATCTCAATCATTCTTTCGTTTTTTCTTTACCTCTCACTAGTTTCAGCTATAAAGAATTCCTAGCCAAAGATGGTTTCAACTTTCTTACCCGTTTTAAAATGTAGTATTTTGTAGAATTTGGCCATTCGTCCTACCCCTTTCCTAGGGGATTATTACACTAGTTAGTTGCTTGGCCCTCAAACCCTCTTTGGTTTGGTTATGATATCATAACGTCGAGTGGCTAAATGATTGCTAGCTATGTCCAGGCATCTATGGATGGTATATTCTCAAGAATTTATGGGTTGTCTGATACCATTCAGTTCAGGTTCCATTTATTCGGAACCGTGACAGATGTATATCTAGATTTATTTACAATTCAATTTTATTTTTTTCATAACTTCTTTGTTAATAATTTGGAAAAGGAAAATTCAATTTTTTTTTTTCACAATTTCTTTGTGAATATTTTGGAAAAGGAAAAGGAAATGGATGGCAAGTTTTTTCCTTATATTACTTAGGGTTTACGCAATTTTTGTTATGAATTGAGTGTAAATTTTGATAAAATTTGTATGCATTGAGTGTAAATAATGGATGCTTTCATTGTATGCATTTTCTTTCTGAATAATTTGGAAAAAAGAAATGTATGGATTTTTTTTTAATTTGGAAAAAGAAATGTATGGATTTTTTTAATTTGGAAAAAGAAATGTATGGATTTTTTTTTCTTAAATTAGTTAGCCTTTATCGGATTTCGGATTTCAGTTTAAACAAATAAATGGCCATATGGATGATTTCATTCTTTGGCCAATCTACTTTTCTTTGGATGTATGTTCTCAAACAATTTATGAGTAATTTTTTCAATGCTATTCTTTGTTCCACATATTTCCTAAAGAATGTTACTCAACTTTCAACCCATTTCTTCAAATGTGGTCTATATATATAATTTACCATGCAACGCTTTTCCTCAAAGCAAACAGAAGAATGTGTAGACATTAATGGTTAAAATAATAACAAATATGAAGTATAGAAACTACCTCTGTTAAACACCGCAGAGCCAAATTTCTATAAGCTGGGAATAGATTTAGCAAAATATCAAGCTGTACCAATTAGCGTATCAAAAATAAAACATATGGTAAGCAATATTACACAACAGTAGCAACATTAAGATACACAAAAGTAAGAGCAGATGTGTTTTCAACTCATTCAATGTGCATATCTTAAAAATATACAACTAACTTCCAATATGTATAATCTAGAGGGGCACTCACCAGGTCTCTGGTAGCTTTTGACATGACATGCATAAATGCCTTGGACTGCGGGTGCCATTCGAATTTGTACAGAGGCGTTGGTTCGGCTCTCAACAGATTCTTCGCAGAGTACCTCAGTGGCATTTCCATAATTACCACATAGTTTTCTGTTACAACGAATGAGTGTACCCACCCAGGAGCGAGACCGGCTGAATCCCATAAAGAATTATTGTGCAGTATGGATCTGCGACCCGAAATTTATCATTCTAAATTGCAGAAAATCAGCCATACTGATCTTACCCGTCCGATTGATCTTTCGTTCGATCCAGGAAGCATGCGGGTAAAGTAATATAGTAGTGGATCAAGAAACTTGACTTAAAAAACTGTCATTAATTTGCTATGCATTTAAAACTCAGACATGCACTTATGGAGTTCTCTTTGATAATAACGACTAAATTTTACAAATGTACGTTGTTGTTGTTAAAACTCAGACATGCACTTAAAATTTACGATTAAGTGTATGTTGTTGTTGTTAAAACTCAGACATGCACTCATGGAGTTCTCTTTGATGATAACAACTAAATTTTACAAATGTACGATAATTTTACAAATGTACGATTAAGTGTACGTTGTTGTTTTCAATATATAGCGAATTTCAATTGTGGCGTTAGTATCAAATTTTGAAATTTAACTAAGAAATATGTCAAAATCGATCAAAGTCAATTATTTGAATGCACTCATGTCTATCAAATTCCGATTAATATCTATATCGAATGCATCCAGTGCACTTGGGCTATCCTTAATCCAATTGTAAAGTCCGGCATGGTAGAGGAAGTAAAGTAATGGTTTGCTTTGCTGTTGCCCGGTCTGATAGATGGGGGAGAAATGAGACATCTCCAATGCAATACCGTTTAATGATTCTGAAATTTCAGAGGGATTGATTTAAAGTGTATATTTCTATGTTTGAAGCGTGGAATCCTGTTTATGAAGTTGCAAAGCTTAATATGAGCATTGTATATATTATTGCTTTCTCACCGTGTATAAAGAAAATGACTTCGCCTGTATTTTTTGTGTTGATTTCAGTTTAAAAGATTATATGTATTTTCGCTGGGAATCAATTAATGACTAAATTTTTTATGCTTTCCTAATTTTTATCCAAAGTTTTTGATGGCAATTTAGCGTCAGAGACAATTTATCCAAAGTTTTCTTTTTTACCTCTTATTGGAAACTTCGCGCTTATCGAGGGAAAAATACACCTGCAACTTTTTTCTTATCCAAAGTTTTAACTGCCTTTATGGTATTTTAGGGCGGACAGGTTTTTTTATCCAAAGTTTGGTAAATGAGTTTTAACAAAAAAATTTATGCAAAGTTTTTAAAATTTTTCTTAACCAAAATTGCATGAACTACCTCATTTACACCTGCCACACCTCCATTGTTTACCGTTGCGCCATTGTTTACACCTGCCATCATCCAAACCACCATAGTTTACACCTGCCAAAACGTTTTGTGGGTATAATCGGCGATACCAAGCAAGGTCCATGGGCGTTTTCACGTCAGAAATTCGAGGTTGTCTTCAACTAGGTTTTTCGAACAACCTGAGGATGTGACCGGCTTCGGGCTTGTCGCTGCATATGCTTATTGCAGAGGCTTCAAGTCAAGGATTTTGTTCCAACGAAACTGACTTCTATCTGTGTCTAGAGGAAACCCTCCTCTCATACAACAATCTAGGTATTCGAAATTTATTTACAGGTGTGGTAACGACAAGCGCTCACCAGAATTACAGTAAAGTTGTTAAGGGTTTATGTATGTGAATATTGGACAGTAGTTATTTCATAAAATTTCCTCATAGCTCTGGTAATTAACTTGTTTTTCGAAGAAACTAAGGATATGACAGAGTTCAGACTTGTCCCTGCAGATGATTATTGCAAAGGCTTCCAGGCAAGCGTTTTGTTCCACAGACACGCAGTTTTGTCTGTGGCTATTCCAAATTCGTTTGCAGGTCTGGTAATGACAAGCCCTTACCATATTTATAGGTAAACACATTTGGCGTTTCTATATGTGACTCCCAGAACTTTCGTTAAAATTTTTCTTTCCAGAGAAATTATCGTCATACTAACCCTTCTAAGGGTTGATGTAGCCCTTGGACATGGAGAGCCAGAACCTGTATTTTTACAGGTAACAATCATCCTTGGGACTCACAGTCGGCCTTGGAACTCATAGCCAACCTTGCAATTTACAGGTTTCATCTCAATCATTCTTTTGTTTTTTCTTTACCTCTCACTAGTTTCAGCTATAAAGGATTCCTAGCCAAAGATGGTTTCAACTTTCTTACCCGTTTTAAAATGTAGTATTTTGTAGAATTTGGCCATTCGTCCTACCCCTTTCCTAGGGGATTATTACACTAGTTAGTTGCTTGGCCCTCAAACCCTCTTTGGTTTGGTTATGATATCATAACGTCGAGTGGCTAAATGATTGCTAGCTATGTCCAGGCATCTATGGATGGTATATTCTCATGATTGCTAGCTATGTCCAGGCATCTATGGATGGTATATTCTCAAGAATTTATGGGTTGTCTGATACCATTCAGTTCAGGTTCCATTTATTCAGAACCGTGACAGATGTATATCTAGATTTATTTACAATTCAATTTTATTTTTTTCATAACTTCTTTGTTAATAATTTGGAAAAGGAAAATTCAATTTTTTTTTTCACAATTTCTTTGTCAATATTTTGGAACAGGAAAAGGAAATGGATGGCAAGTTTTTTCCTTATATTACTTAGGGTTTACGCAATTTTTGTTATGAATTGAGTGTAAATTTTGATAAAATTTGTATGCATTGAGTGTAAATAATGGATGCTTTCATTGTATGCATTTTCTTTCTGAATAATTTGGAAAAAAGAAATGTATGGATTTTTTTTTAATTTGGAAAAAGAAATGTATGGATTTTTTTAATTTGGAAAAAGAAATGTATGGATTTTTTTTTCTTAAATTAGTTAGCCTTTATCGGATTTCGGATTTCAGTTTAAACAAATAAATGGCCATATGGATGATTTCATTCTTTGGCCAATCTACTTTTCTTTGGATGTATGTTCTCAAATAATTTATGGGTTATTTTTTCAATGCTATTCTTTGTTCCACATATTTCCTAAAGAATGTTACTCAACTTTCAACCCATTTCTTCAATTGTGGTCTATATATAAAATTTACACTGCAACGCTTTTCCTCAAAGCAAACAGAAGAATGTGTAGACATTAATGGTTAAAATAATAACAAATATGAAGTATAGACACTACCTCTGTTAAACACCGCAGAGCCAAATTTCTATAAGCTGTTGCAGGGAATAGATTTAGCAAAATATCAAGCTGTACCAATTACCGTATCAAAAATAAAACATATGGTAAGCAGATTTAGCAAAATATCAAGCTATACCAATTAGCGTATCAAAAATAAAACATATGGTAAGCAATATTACACAACAGTAGCAACATTAAGATACACAGAAGTAAGAGCAGATGTGTTTTCAACTCATTCAATGTGCATATCTTAAAAATATACAACTAGCTTCCAATATGTATAATCTAGAGGGGCACTCACCAGGTCTCCGGTAGTTTTTGACATGACATGCATAAATGCCTTGACTGCGTGTGCCATTCGAATTTGTACAGAGGCGTTGGTTCGGCTCTCAACAGATTCTTCGCAGAGTACCTCAGTGGCATTTCCATAATTACCACATAGTTTTCTGTTACAACGAATGAGTGTACCCACCCAGGAGCGAGACCGCCTCTGCAATTCACCTGAATCCCATAAAGAATTATTGTGCAGTATGGATCTGCGACCCGAAATTTATCATTCTAAATTGCAGAAAATCAGCCATACTGATCTTACTCGTCCGATTGATCTTTCGTTCGATCCTCGGGTAAAGTAATATAATAGTGGATCAAGAAACTTGACTTAAAAAACTGTCATTAATTTGCTATGCATTTAAAACTCAGACATGCACTTATGGAGTTCTCTTTGATAATAACGACTAAATTTTACAAATGTACGTTGTTGTTGTTAGAACTCAGACATGCACTTAAAATTTACGATTAAGTGTATATTGTTGTTGTTAAAACTCAGACATGCACTCATGGAGTTCTCTTTGATGATAACAACTAAATTTTACAAATGTACGATAATTTTACAAATGTACGATTAAGTGTATGTTGTTGTTTTCAATATATAGCGAATTTCAATTGTGGCGTTAGTATCAAATTTTGAAATTTAACTAAGAAATATGTCAAAATCGATCAAAGTCAATTATTTGAATGCACTCATGTCTATCAAATTCCGATTAATATCTATATCGAATGCATCCAGTGCACTTGGGCTATCCTTAATCCAATTGTAAAGTCCGGCATGGTAGAGGAAGTAAAGTAATGGTTTGCTTTGCTGTTGCCCGGTCTGATAGATGGGGGAGAAATGAGACATCTCCAATGCAATACCGTTTAATGATTCTGAAATTTCAGAGGGATTGATTTAAAGTGTATATTTCTATGTTTGAAGCGTGGAATCCTGTTTATGAAGTTGCAAAGCTTAATATGAGCATTGTATATATTATTGCTTTCTCACCGTGTATAAAGAAAATGACTTCGCCTGTATTTTTTGTGTTGATTTCAGTTTAAAAGATTATATGTATTTTCGCTGGGAATCAATTAATGACTAAATTTTTTATGCTTTCCTAATTTTTATCCAAAGTTTTTGATGGCAATTTAGCGTCAGAGACAATTTATCCAAAGTTTTCTTTTTTACCTCTTATTGGAAACTTCGCGCTTATCGAGGGAAAAATACACCTGCAACTTTTTTCTTATCCAAAGTTTTAACTGCCTTTATGGTATTTTAGGGCGGACAGGTTTTTTTATCCAAAGTTTGGTAAATGAGTTTTAGCAAAAAAATTTATGCAAAGTTTTTAAAATTTTTCTTAACCAAAATTGCATGAACTACCTCATTTACACCTGCCACACCTCCATTGTTTACCGTTGCGCCATTGTTTACACCTGCCATCATCCAAACCACCATAGTTTACACCTGCCAAAACGTTTTGTGGGTATAATCGGCGATACCAAGCAAGGTCCATGGGCGTTTTCACGTCAGAAATTCGAGGTTGTCTTCAACTAGGTTTTTCGAACAACCTGAGGATGTGACCGGCTTCGGGCTTGTCGCTGCATATGCTTATTGCAGAGGCTTCAAGTCAAGGATTTTGTTCCAACGAAACTGACTTCTATCTGTGTCTAGAGGAAACCCTCCTCTCATACAACAATCTAGGTATTCGAAATTTATTTACAGGTGAGGTAACGACAAGCGCTCACCAGAATTACAGTAAAGTTGTTAAGGGTTTATGTATGTGAATATTGGACAGTAGTTATTTCATAAAATTTCCTCATAGCTCTGGTAATTAACTTGTTTTTCGAAGAAACTAAGGATATGACAGAGTTCAGACTTGTCCCTGCAGATGATTATTGCAAAGGCTTCCAGGCAAGCGTTTTGTTCCACAGACACGCAGTTTTGTCTGTGGCTATTCCAAATTCGTTTGCAGGTCTGGTAATGACAAGCCCTTACCATATTTATAGGTAAACACATTTGGCATTTCTATATGTGACTCCCAGAACTTTCGTTAAAATTTTTCTTTCCATAGAAATTATCGTCATACTAACCCTTCTAAGGGTTGATGTAGCCCTTGGACATGGAGAGCCAGAACCTGTATTTTTACAGGTAACAATCATCCTTGGGACTCACAGTCGGCCTTGGAACTCATAGCCAACCTTGCAATTTACAGGTTTCATCTCAATCATTCTTTCGTTTTTTCTTTACCTCTCACTAGTTTCAGCTATAAAGGATTCCTAGCCAAAGATGGTTTCAACTTTCTTACCCGTTTTAAAATGTAGTATTTTGTAGAATTTGGCCATTCGTCCTACCCCTTTCCTAGGGGATTATTACACTAGTTAGTTGCTTGGCCCTCAAACCCTCTTTGGTTTGGTTATGATATCATAACGTCGAGTGGCTAAATGATTGCTAGCTATGTCCAGGCATCTATGGATGGTATATTCTCAAGAATTTATGGGTTGTCTGATACCATTCAGTTTAGGTTCCATTTATTCGGAACCGTGACAGATGTATATCTAGATTTATTTACAATTCAATTTTATTTTTTTCATAACTTCTTTGTTAATAATTTGGAAAAGGAAAATTCAATTTTTTTTTTCACAATTTCTTTGTCAATATTTTGGAACAGGAAAAGGAAATGGATGGCAAGTTTTTTCCTTATATTACTTAGGGTTTACGCAATTTTTGTTATGAATTGAGTGTAAATTTTGATAAAATTTGTATGCATTGAGTGTAAATAATGGATGCTTTCATTGTATGCATTTTCTTTCTGAATAATTTGGAAAAAAGAAATGTATGGATTTTTTTTTAATTTGGAAAAAGAAATGTATGGATTTTTTTAATTTGGAAAAAGAAATGTATGGATTTTTTTTTCTTAAATTAGTTAGCCTTTATCGGATTTCGGATTTCAGTTTAAACAAATAAATGGCCATATGGATGATTTCATTCTTTGGCCAATCTACTTTTCTTTGGATGTATGTTCTCAAATAATTTATGGGTTATTTTTTCAATGCTATTCTTTGTTCCACATATTTCCTAAAGAATGTTACTCAACTTTCAACCCATTTCTTCAATTGTGGTCTATATATAAAATTTACACTGCAACGCTTTTCCTCAAAGCAAACAGAAGAATGTGTAGACATTAATGGTTAAAATAATAACAAATATGAAGTATAGACACTACCTCTGTTAAACACCGCAGAGCCAAATTTCTATAAGCTGTTGCAGGGAATAGATTTAGCAAAATATCAAGCTGTACCAATTAGCGTATCAAAAATAAAACATATGGTAAGCAGATTTAGCAAAATATCAAGCTATACCAATTAGCGTATCAAAAATAAAACATATGGTAAGCAATATTACACAACAGTAGCAACATTAAGATACACAGAAGTAAGAGCAGATGTGTTTTCAACTCATTCAATGTGCATATCTTAAAAATATACAACTAGCTTCCAATATGTATAATCTAGAGGGGCACTCACCAGGTCTCCGGTAGTTTTTGACATGACATGCATAAATGCCTTGACTGCGGGTGCCATTCGAATTTGTACAGAGGCGTTGGTTCGGCTCTCAACAGATTCTTCGCAGAGTACCTCAGTGGTATTTCCATAATTACCACATAGTTTTCTGTTACAACGAATGAGTGTACCCACCCAGGAGCGAGACCGCCTCTACAATTCACCTGAATCCCATAAAGAATTATTGTGCAGTATGGATCTGCGACCCGAAATTTATCATTCTAAATTGCAGAAAATCAGCCATACTAATCTTACCCGTCCGATTGATCTTTCGTTCGATCCTCGGGTAAAGTAATATAGTAGTGGATCAAGAAACTTGACTTAAAAAACTGTCATTAATTTGCTATGCATTTAAAACTCAGACATGCACTTATGGAGTTCTCTTTGATAATAACGACTAAATTTTACAAATGTACGTTGTTGTTGTTAGAACTCAGACATGCACTTAAAATTTACGATTAAGTGTATATTGTTGTTGTTAAAACTCATACATGCACTCATGGAGTTCTCTTTGATGATAACAACTAAATTTTACAAATGTACGATAATTTTACAAATGTACGATTAAGTGTATGTTGTTGTTTTCAATATATAGCGAATTTCAATTGTGGCGTTAGTATCAAATTTTGAAATTTAACTAAGAAATATGTCAAAATCGATCAAAGTCAATTATTTGAATGCACTCATGTCTATCAAATTCCGATTAATATCTATATCTAATGCATCCAGTGCACTTGGGCTATCCTTAATCCAATTGTAAAGTCCGGCATGGTAGAGGAAGTAAAGTAATGGTTTGCTTTGCTGTTGCCCGGTCTGATAGATGGGGGAGAAATGAGACATCTCCAATGCAATACCGTTTAATGATTCTGAAATTTCAGAGGGATTGATTTAAAGTGTATATTTCTAAGCGTGGAATCCTGTTTATGAAGTTGCAAAGCTTAATATGAGCATTGTATATATTATTGCTTTCTCACCGTGTATAAAGAAAATGACTTCGCCTGTATTTTTTGTGTTGATTTCAGTTTAAAAGATTATATGTATTTTTAAAATTAAACTAATTGCAAAAAATTGATCGCCTTATTTTTTCATTAAATTCTAAATTATTTTTAAAATTTGCAAAGCTATCATTTAAACATATAGATTAAACACTAAAGGTTTTTTTTAAATGGAAATTAAATTATAAATTATTTTTAAAATTTGCAAAGCTATCATTTAAACATATAGATTAAACACTAAAGGTTTTTTTTAAATGGAAAATAAAATAGAATGGATAAATTCTGGCAAAAGGCATATAATGAATAAATTTGAAAGCCAAATCTTTAAAAAAGATTATGAGAACATAAAACATGCAAATTCAGTTCTTTCACATCCATCATTGGAAAAAGTGAAAAATGCAAAATTCATGTATCACAATAGCTCAGCAAAGTAAAAATCTGAAATATGATTCATGTATCACACTAACTCGGCAAAGTAAAAATCTGAAATATTTTCTTTTGCCCACTTTTGAATTACTTTTGAATCAAAGATCCTAGTAACAAATCTGAAATATTTTGTTTTACCTTTTTTAATTACTTCTCAATCGACTATCATGGTCCTTTCTTCAATTACTTCCCAATCACCTATCCTAGTCACACTCATTAATTCTATCATGTGAGTGAATGGGATCCATCTAATTCAAAATTAATATTGCGTCTAGTAATACTGATTAATTTTATCATGTGAGTGAAGGGGATCGATGTGATTCAAAACTAATATTGCATTTTGTGTGCTCATGTGAGTGAAGGGGATCGATTTGATTCAAAACTAATATTGCATTTTGTGTGCAAGTGAAGCGAATTACAAGAGCGAAGGGGATCAATGTGATTCAAAACTAATATTGCATTTTGTGTGCAAGTGAAGCGAATTACAAGAGTGAAGGGGATCGATGTGATTCAAAACTAATATTGCATTTTGTGTGCAAGTGAAGCGAATTACTTGTATGTAAAAATAAAATTTTAAATATATAAATATTACGTCTCTTTAAAAAAGTTTATCTAAATATCTAATATTGCATTTTGTGTGCAAGTGAAGCGAATTACTTGTAGTAAAAATAAAATTTTAAATATATAAATATTACGTCTCTTTAAAAAAGTTTATCTAAATTTATAAATGAGAAAAGTTCTAAACCAAAAAGTGTTAATTATCTAATATATATACCATAACCTTACTTGAAATATTATATTTCTTTTGTATTTTTATAGTAATTAATTAATTAATTTATGTGTTAAAATAATTATACGTTGGTTTAATGGTTCTCTTTTAAAAAGTTTATCTAAATTTATAAATGAGAAAAGTTCTGAACCAAAAACAGTGTTAATTATCTAATATATATACCATAACCTTACTTGAAATATTATATTTCTTTTGTATTTTTATAGTAATTAATTAATTAATTTATGTGTTAAAATAATTATACGTTGGTTTAATGGTTAAGGATGTAGTATATTTAAAACCGCAAAAAAAATTGAAGTCTCTGGATATAATATTGAATTGACTCCATCCTAGTCATATCACAAATTCTAGTTAATACTGATTCGTTAATTAATAAACTTGAATTACTTAATTCTTTTATATTATATTTTTACAAATATACACTTTGTCTTTTCTTCTCATGCTATTTAAAAAATCATATATTAAAAACCTGTAAAACTTAAATCTGAATATAAACATTTCAATAGAATGAAACAGAATATTTTTATTAACATAAAATGTTTACATAAACAATACTCTAATCTAAACATTTCAATTACTACATAAAACTTTTCCAACTTTCAATTATGAAAAATAAAACCTTAACATTTTTCTCCTTGCTGCTGCAAGCTGAAATGGAAGCCCAAAAGCAAAAATCTTAGAAATGGAGTAGCCGTTGAAGATATTACCTGAATTTGATTTCTTGATCTTTTCAAATCCACTCTAAGGGCTTGATTTAGGCTCTTGTTAAGAGATGGAGGAATTCATTCATTCCGTTGATCAAACTTGGGCGCTCGATTCAACCTACTGAACCACCGCTCGCTCGGTCACAAACTGCTTTCGCATCGAACTCTCGGCACACGTCCGCCTCATGCGATATCTCACCAGCATGAAGGTCAAGTGTTGCTTGCTGTTTGTTATGGCGGACCCCGGCCTCGTGCGATATCTCACCAGCATGAAGGTCAAGTGTTGCTTGCTGTTTGTTATGGCAGACCCCAGCAGGGACTACTGCCACGACAGTGGCTCCCTTGTTGATTATACTATTCAAATAATAATGAAACCCTACTTATTATTACTTATTCATTATATTGTTTAAATGATAATGAAACTCTACTTATTGTTGATTAATCACGGGAGATTATTTAAACATTATTTATTGTTGATTAACCATTGGAGATTTGTTTGTGCAAGTGGTTATGTTACGGAAGGAAGTCGAAATGGCTAGGAGTGTTGAATACACTAGCAATTCAACCCACAACAATATGAATAATTTAATAAAATAATATTTCATCCACTCTAGCTACCTCACAAGTAGGCATACATTTGAATGGCATGCACAGGAAACAACTCAAGTAATGGAGTGGATGAAACACTCCAAAACGCTTGCCAACTGGTTGAACATGGATACGTTTGAGAATGTGAACTATTATGAGTTTCAAAAATCAATCCCCTTTGCAATGTATGTTTTATAGGTTTTATTTTTTATTTTTCACTAATTAGCATATTACCATATGTACAATAAATTTTTAATTATGTTGTGTAAAAAAATAATTTAAGTAGCATTTAAATATGTGATTTAGATATGTTAAAAAGTTACACTTTTAATTATGTTTGTTGATAAACTGGAAATGACCAAAATTATGAATCTTTCAGTTTACTCTATCTTATTAACATAATTAATTAGCAAAAATATTAAAGTACCCAATTCCAATAGGGGCACCTATGGGCATAATCAAATAATTGCAAATAAAATTATTAACAATTCATATCCTAAATACTATAATATATATATTGGATCCAAATTCTAATATTACTTGTACTATAATAATTTTTTTATAACAATATACATTTTTTTAATCTAAAATCATTAGTAATTGCAAAATTACTTAATTATAAAATTACATAATCGAGAGATATTTTAAGTGTAAAATTAAACCAAATTCAATAGAATTGTTGAGTTTGGTGACCAACAAACATTTAAAAGACTAATTCCCTAAACCATCTAACTTGTAAAGACCAAAAAAATTTGTTATTCTCCATACATCCTAAGACATAGGAAGGGATAGAAGTATCCACCTCAATGGGAACATGGTTACATCCTTCTTGTTGATTCCAGGTCTTAAACCTCGTGCTAATCGCACATCAATGCATTCCAATCTATTGTCCAAAGACTTTAATTACAACTTCTTATCAACTAACATCATTATTATCTCATCCATAACATCATTTATCATGGGAAGAACCTTTGCCTAGATGGTTTTCATTTTCCATTAGAGATAGTTGCATGAAAATATTAGTTTTCATGGCCTTTAGTTTTCCCAGTGTCTAGAACCTAGGCCACCTCTTCAGCAAAGACATATGAGTTTGAGTAATAGTTGTGCTCTTAAACAACTTTCTCTTTTACATCCCCCAACTATTTGTAGATCTTCTCAGAAGTTTTATGGTGGAATAACGAAGCTAAGGATTTATATCTATAACATGATCATGAGCCTCCTTGTGAACCCCAACCATTGATACCTCGATGACACTATTTTCTATGTCTCTTAATTGATGTAACATTGAGGAGATGAAACAAGTGGGGACATGAGGGGGAAGGGGTCAAAGAGGAAAATTCCAAGGGAAATTCTTAAGGATGCAAGAGAATAAAACAAAAATGATAGGCGCAATCAAGAAACTAAGGAAAAGCTAGGTATGCAACTCTGAAATCAGAAGGAAACAACGCAGATGTCATACCAACAAATGGTCAAGGAAAGGAATGGGAGAAACACAAATTTTATCACAACACGAAATAGCTTGAGGGAGGAAGGTTCCATCATGAGTAAAATAAAAGAGAGCCAAGTACTATGAAAGATCCATAGGGTTTGAAAATGAAGGTACAAACACACATAGGGATGGAATCACTGAGGCTAATGACAACCATATCCCAAATAGATGACCTAAAAACACATACACACTAGTGAATGAGGGACAACAAGAAATTCCAACCTCGTTCATTGCCTAAAGATGCTCTCATCAACTTTGTCTTCCCTTATCACCAAGTAAAAATAATATACATTTAATTAACCTATATTAATTTTTAGTTATTTTGAATTTAATTTGTCATATATGTATAGAAATATATAAAAACTAGAAAATCTTTATATTTTAAAGTATTTTCTTCCATAGAATTTAAAAAACTTCTACTCAATGGCTTGAATATAAACTAAAATTTTCAATGCAAAGTAATGCAATATGTATGTGAAGTCATGTATGCATAACATTGGTAATGTAATGTGTTTTTAAATTAGAATTTTATGCCATATTTTGGGTAATATTTATGTTTTTCGTTATTTAAAATATGTTTTTAAAAAAATTAGTTAAAAATAAAAATTCGTTTTTTTTGTTAGGAAAAAATAGTAATTTTCATTATTGAAAATGGAAATTACATTTTGTAGATGCATTATTGTGCATTCAAAATATCCTATAGGTCCCCTTAAAAGCAAAATGAACAATAATTTGTCTATCCCACATATTCATGCATAAAATATATACAAGTTCCCTTGATAGAGTAGAAAAAAAGAAATGCCTACATAATATATCTGTCTAATTTACTATGATTTTTTTATAGTCTATCTATCTACACACACACACAATCCATCATAAGTAATTTTTGTTATTAAAAATGGAAATTACATTTTGTAGATGGACTATGTGTGTTCAAAAGACCCTATGGTCCCCTTAAAAACAAAAATAACAATAATCTATCTATCCCACTTGTGCATGCATAAAATATATACAAGTTCCCTCAATAGAGTAGAAAAAATAAAAAAACATGCTGATATAATAGATCTGTCTAATTTACTATGATGTTTTTATAATGATTATATATATATATATACACACGCACAAACAATCCATCATAAATTCTATATATTGACAAAAACAAAAATATTAATAAAAGTGTAAGTTAGCATCATGATTTTTCTTGCTACAAACCCTCTATAAAAGGGTTTGTGGTAGTATTCAGAACATATCTTCCCTATCCATTTTGTGATCTTCCAAGTACACATAGCCTATCAATTTCCTATGTTAGAAAGTGTGTTAGTTTCTACATTTCGCCCTCTGTAGATATGATGACATCATATTATATCAAATTCATGTTTAAGATGAAAAAAGTATTCTAATATAGAAGCCATTATGTGCACTTAACATCACTGAACTTTGTTGAACGAATTAATGATAATCATAGAATCACCAAATACTTGAATATGTGATGAAATTCTATAAATAGAAAATAGAAGAAGGATCTTAAGGCTAAGAATTTTAGCATAGTTATTCGATCTTCTCGCCAATGATTTTCCTAGAAATAAATAACCACTCCTCCCCCACATTCACCCTCTTGAGAGGAGGCCCCATAAAAGTAAGCTGATAAGTCATTATCTTAAGCGATATGTTATAAGAATGTTGTATTTATATCATGTCTGGGATAAGGGACAAAATATCCAAGACATGGGATGCCACAATGTCGGAAGAAGATGGCTTATCCTGAAAATATCCTTATTATGAGAGATCTAGATACTCGAGTTAATGGGAGGAGGAATCCTTCTCACTACCTTAGGGGAAACCCACTCCCGCCAATTATTCCAAAATTTATTCAAAGATTCTCCCTATGACCTAAGAGTAAACCCCAAATGGCTTTTAATCAAATCCCAAACCCTTTTAGCTAAAGGGGAGAAAATAAAGAGATGATTTATTAATCCTCATAATTATTGCATAACACATTGATTTACCAATTCCTCATCATGCTTGCATAACACACACCAAATAGGACCAATAAAAATTGTTTTTATGAATTGTCCCCCTTATGGATCTTTTTATTCAAAACATACCACATTATTTTTTTTTAATTGGGAAAATGTATTATAATTCAGTTGTCAAATCAACATTGGGGAAAAATGATCACTAGGTTCTATTCACAAATGCATGTTGACTCATCACTATTATTAGAGAAAAACACACCACCAGTAGTTGGTGGTCTATAAGAGGCCTAAAGTAAACACATCTCTAGATCTTTTGATGTCGCAAACCAGAGGCCCTGCAACATAAAAATTGACACTCACAACACAAAACTAAAATCCACACCATACATATGCAAATAAAATCTTAGAAATAATTCATTAATAAGTAAAATATTTACAAGAGAACTGTTAGCCTAATCATTGACCTCTCATTCCTCACTCTACTTCACTTACATGCCTGATGGGCTCACCTAGATTTATACAAGTGGATCTGAAAACAAAGTAGGTTCTAGATCCTAAACAAACCCCTAAATATGTTTATGATCCATACAAATTTTCACCTAATCCCTATCTCTAGATAAGATCTAACTAACCCACAAATATCTCAACTCTTCCAACATATTGTCAAACCTTCTCCTCTTTAAAATAATTCTCATTCTTTCCTACAACTATAGGAAAATACAACAAATGATTAAATTATAACTTAGGAAACTAACTCCTTTAGTAAACATTAAACCTTTGGTTAGGTTTTGTTGCATTAGACTCCCTAGGTAAAGGAAAATGATGGTATCCTCACCATATGTCTTTATAAATTGATAAAATTCGTCCTAGATCCCAAACATTCACTTGGAGTAGAGCAGTCGCTTTGTCATGTTGTTGTTGTTTTATGGTTGTTTTCTATCGTCTTTCAGCCTTCCAAACTTTATTCTTTAATTCTCCTCCTTCTTTGTTGATGTATACTTGAGAAGTCAAATGTATCATGTTGCTTTTTGTCTGTCTCATCTCATAATATCTTGGTTTGTATACTTTCTCCATTAGTTCCCTTAATTCTTCAATCTCGTCATCCAATTTAGTTTACGTGATCCAAATTGGATGCATAAACAATGATCAACATAACCATGGTTGTACCAGGTTGGGATAGACTTCAAAGAATTAAGAGCAGCGATCAAAAACACCTCTAAACTAGTGGTAGTTGGCAGCCAAAATGGAACAACAAGGACCTTGGTCAAAGTGCACTGGTTGAGGCCCATAGAGACTATGCAGGAGGCGAAATTAGCCCCTGGGAGGCCCAGATCGGGAAACAGAGGGCGTTTTTTTATGTGCGATTAGCGCTACTTTGGGCAAAAACCCTCAAAATGGAAAGGCCTCAAGTGCTCAGCCGCATGAGAGCTAGGAAAACCGTGGGGAGAAAGGATAAAGACAAAGGCGAGACCGCGCTCCAAAATCCAGCGGTATTGATTAGGGGCACTGTTGGGCGGTAGGCAGTTTTGGTGAAAATGGAGCAATCCTACTCAGTGCCTAACGTGTGGCAAGTAGAGGAGAGACAAAACCGTTGCTCATCGCGCACTAATGGTCAAGCAAGTCAATCGTACGAAATGAGATAATGGCGTCGGATCGAGGGGCTCCAGATATAATGGCTGAGATTGCACCTGACGGACAAGACAAAATTAACGGGGGATTAAGCCGTGATATGAAAGAATTTTAAGTCTAAATTGACCGCCAAGGTGGCGAATGACTCATTCCATAACGTAACTGAAGAAATGAACCAACGAAGCAAGCTGGCACAGTTCGTAGGAGGACAAGTGGTCACTCCCTATGAGTCTGATGATGACGTTGAGACAGGGAACTCCAAGAAAAGTTGTAGGAGGCGATCCGACGGAGTTGGAAGAGGAATCAAACAGCCATGAGCTCAAGTGGTTTTAAAGCCATGCACAAACCAACAAAAAGGGAGCATCCACACACACACGGAAGAACAGAGAAAGCAAAAAGTAGTAAGAAGATAGAGAGCCGAGCTGACAATTGGATTGGACAAATTGATGGGCATTGCAGAGTGCAGAACATCAACTCAAACAAGAGAAAAATTCAACTGGCAAGCCTACGCCTAGGAGGTACTACCTTGGTTTGGTGGGAAGGAAAAACCCAAGATGACATGAAAAGACATGGTAAGACTATCTCTATCTGGAGTGAATTTGTTTCTGCCATTAAGAAGCAATCCATTGGCCTACATGCAACAAGCCATGATGAGTTGGAAAACTATTCGCCAGTTGAAAGTGCAAAGTGTGCAAGTGTACACTCAAGAATTTAGAAAGAGAGCATTGATTCTAGGGATCTCATTAGACTCACCAGAGAATCTTTTGAAGTACATTGGTGGTCTACACAGCTACATGAGGCATACCATCCTCATGTTTAATCCCACTGGTATAGATGAGGTATCTATACAAGCTACTCATCTAGAGGCTAGAGGAAAGAATGCAAATCCAAAAGTTGGGGGACCATCTCAACCCACTACAAGTAAGAGAAAGGAGAAAAGAAATCTGAAGTGGAAAGCAAGGAAGCCTAAAACTGCACAAAAAAGAAAAGCTTCATGCACTCAATCTAAAAAGGATGGGCATGATGATGAGCATTGTTGGATTCTGCATCCAGATCTCAGACCTAAGAAGTCCGAGGGCAAGAAGAACAGGACTATTGCAGCTATTCAGAAAAATTTTGGGTCAGACTTGGGAGATGAAACAATCATTGGAGCCACAGGTATAAAATGTGAGAGTTGTAAAGCATCTACTAGTAATTCTGCTCAATCTATTATTGATGAAGAACATGAGAGAAAAAAACATGAGATTTTCCATATTCGAGTTGTTTCCAAAAATCAAAAGATTGATACTTTGTTTGATATTGGCTCACAAGTAAATTTGATTTCTGAAGAAATTGTAAAGAAATTGGGATTAACTACACCTCATAAGAAACTATACCCATTAGGATGGTTGAATGACAAAGCACAATTACAAGTGACTAGACAGTGAACACTCAAGTTCTCTTTTGGGTCATCATTTGTAGATGAGGTTGAGTTAGACATAATCCCTATGGATATATGTGGAATTGTTTTAAGGAGTCCTTACTTGTATGACAGAAAGGCTATTTTCTATAGAGCTGAGAACAAGTATCTACTTGTTAAATATGGAATCAAATACTTTGTAAGAGCTCATAAGCTCAAGAATAATTATACTCTCATAAACTCAAGGCAGATGAAAAAAATGATCAATTTGTGCAAACAATTCTTACTAATGGTTGTAGAGGAAAAGAAACCTAATAAAACCAATGTATTTGAGGGTTGTAATGCTGAGCAGCAAGCTGATATAGAAAAGATTGTTTCAGAGAGTGATGTTCTGTTTCAAGAACCTAAAGGTCTGCCACCCAAAAAGGAAATAGTACATGATATTATTTTGCAGCAAGATGTTCCATTAGCTAATATTGGAATGTATAGGTTGTCTGCTTTAGAGAATCTTGAAATCAAGAAGCAAGTGCAGGAGTTTCTCAAGAAGGGGTTCATCAGGCCTAGCAGATCACCATGAGGGTCACCAATTGTTTTGGTGACAAAGAGAGATAGCTCGTGCAAAATGTGCATTGACTACCAAGCACTAAATAAGATAACAATAAAAAATCATTATCCGCTTCCTTGCATAGATGATCTTTTGGATCAATTGAAGGAATCTATTTATTTCACTAAGCTGGACTTGCATAGTGTATACCATCAGGTTAGAGTTGCAGAGAAAGATGCATGGAAGATTACGTTCAAAACAAAAGAGGGATTGTATGAGTGGCTGGTTATGCCTTTTGGCCTGAACAATGCCCCTACTACTTTCATGAGATTAATGAATGATGTACTCAAACCTTTCCTTGATGAATTTGTTATTGTGTTTCTGGATGGCATTCTGATTTTTAGTAAAATGTGGGGGGAACACTTAAAGCATGTTAAGAAGACATTAGATGTTTTGGAAAGAGAATGAATTAATGTTAAACTCTCCAAATGTGTATTTGGAAAAACCTCTCTAAATTATTTGGGTCATATAGTAGGGGGTGGTGAATTGAAAATAGATCCCTCTAAAGTGGCAGTCATTGTAAACTGGCCTAAACCCAAGTCTGGTATAGAAGTGAGAAGCTTCTTAGGAGTAGCACAATATTGGAGGAAGTTCATCTCTAATTTTTCCTCAATTGCAGCTCCCTTATATGCTTTAACAGGATTGAACAAGGTGTTTTAGTGGGGAGGCAAACCTCAGAAAGCCTTCAACACCTTGAAGGAAAATATTAGTACAACAGTTGTACTAGCACTGCCTGATATACAAAGACCATTTTAGATCCAAACAAATACCAGTGACTATGCCATGGGAGCAGTGTTGACACAGCATGGTAAACCCATATGTTATCATTCTAAGACATTTAATTTTGTAGTAGTTAACTATCCTACATATGATAAAGAATTGTATGCATTAGTTCAGAGTGTGAAAAAGTGGAAACATTACCTAATGAGCAAAGAGACAGTAATACATACTGATCATCAACCACTTCAATATCTACACTCCCAAACTAAATTGCAGCAATCAAGGCACTATAGGTGGATGGGTTTTCTATAACAATTTCATTTAGTCATCAGATATAAAAAGGGCACATATAAAAAAGTTGCAGACATGTTATCTAGACCCATTATAAATGCATCTACTATACTTAAGAAAAATTCTGTACTACATGAAAGCTACATTGAACAATATGCTCAAGATATAGACTTTAAATATGTATATGCAATTTTGAGTCAAGGAAAAAGGGTAGAAGAATTGGATTATCATGTGAGGGACCGACACTTATATCATTGTGGGAAACTCTGCATTCCACAAAGAGAGAGAGTAAAGATAATTAGAGAGGCACACACTTCTATGATATCTGGTCATTTTGGGTAAGTAAAATAGTTGCGCAACTGAAAAGATTTTGCTATTGGCCAAAAATGAATGAGACAATTTCTAGATATGTGAGAGGGTGTACTATGTGTGCCAAATGAAAGCCTAGCAATAGAAAACTAGACCTGTACACTCCATTACCAGTTCCTTCTCACCCTTGGAAAAGTGTTTCCATGGATTTTGTGGGGGAACTGCCTAAGTATAGAAAAGGTCATGATTATATGTATGTGGTTGTAGATAGGTTTAGAAAAATGTGCATTTTCATACCTTGTAATAAGTAGATTACAGTTGAACAAACTGCAAAACTATTCTTTGAACATGTAAGGGTTCATTTAGGGTTAGCCACTTCTATTGTATTTGATTGAGACACTTGATTTGTAGGGAAGTTTTGGACAAGTTTGTGGGAGCTGATGGATAGCCAACTGAATAAAAGAACAAATTTTCATCCACAAACCGATCGCTAGACAGAAGTAGTTAACAGGACAGTGATCCAGCTACTCAAAGGATATTGCAGAAAACATCCTAAGCTTTTGGATGAACACTTGTGTTATGTGAAGCATGCTTACAATAGAGCAAAACATTCTTGTACACAAAGATTGCCTTTTGAAACCTGTTTTGGTTTCACACCCAGGTCTCCTTTAGATTTTGTCTTTGGTAAAGAGACCACCGTTGATGGACATAGTGATGTGTACAAGGCAACTGGGTTCATTGAAAAAATCAACGAGATCCACCAGGCAGTACAGGAATAGCTGGAAAAAATCCTAGCCAAATACAAGACAAGGCATGATAAGCATTGGGTGGAGCATAGTTTCCAAGTTGGTGACTAGGTTTGGCTATATATCAGCAAGGAAAGGATGAAGGGTGAAGGTAAGAAGCTTAAGCCTATTAGGTATGGACCTTTTAGGATACTTGAGAAGATTGGTGAAAATTCTTTTTGCCTTGATCTATGAGCTTACATGCATATCTACTCAGTCGTAAATGTAGATTGCTTGAGATTTTTTGAACCTTGAATGTTTGAGGATCCTAAAGAGAAAAGTCAATTGCCTTCTATTGATGACCTGGTACCTAAATATCTGAATGAGTTGCAGGAAGACATAGTCTTGGACAAGAAGGTGAGGACAACATGTAGAGGAAATGTTGAGTACCTCAGAATTGGACTCAAGGGTTCAAAGACGAGCAGTGCAAAGTGGATTGAGGTTGGGCAAGTGAGGTAGCAGTATCCTCACTTAGTCGATGCTTGAAAGAAAACCAACTTTTCGTTGTCCAAAAGCTTTTTAGTGGGAAGGTCGTGATCCAAATTAGATCCATAAAGAATGATCAATAGAACCATGGTTGTACCAGGTCAGGACAAACTTCAAAGAATTAAGAGAAGTGATCAAAAACACCTCTAAACCAGTGGTAGTTGGTAGCCAGCGTGGAACGAAAAGGACCTTGGTTGAAGCGCGTTGACCGAGGCCCATGGAGACTGTGCAGGAGGAGAAATTAGCCACTAGGAGGCCCAGATCGAGAAACAAAGGGAGCTTTTGATACGTGATTACTGCATCGGTGGGTGAAAACCCTCAAAATGGAGAGGCCTTGAGCACTTGGTCACATGAGAGCTAGGAAAACTATGGGGAGAAAGGCTAAAGGCAAAGAAGGGATTCACACTCAAAAAACTAGCGGTATTGATCGGGGGGCACCATTGGGCAGTAAGCAGTTTTGGTGAAAACGGAGTCATCCCACTCAGTGCCCGATGCATGGCAAGTGGAGGAGAGAGAAAATTGCCACTCATCACATGCTCACGGTCGAGAAATTCAACGACACGAAACAACCGAATGGCATCAGATATGGGGGCTCCAGATGTAATAGCTTAGATCGTGCCTGATGGAGAAGACAGAATTAATGGGGGATTAAGCCACGATATAAAAGAATTTGAAGTTCGAATTACTGCCAAGGTGGCCAATGACTCATTCCATAATGTAACTAAAGAAATGAACTGACGAAGCAAGTTGGCATAGTTTGCAGGAGGACAAGTGGCCTCTCTCTATGAGTCTGATGATGATGCTGAGACAGGGAACTCCAAGCGAAGCTATAGCAGGTGATTCGACTGAGTTGGAAGATGAATCGAACAGCCATGAGCTTGAGTGGTTTTAAAGCCATCCATAGACTAGCAAAAAGGGACCACCCACACACACATGGAAGAGCAGAGAAAGTAAAACGTAGTAAGAAGACAGAGAGCTGAGCTAACCAAAGGAAGCATCGAGCACTAGAGGGCTTGAGGAATTTGAGCCATCCCTGAAGGGGATCTATCAGGACTGAGCACCACATTAGTCTCCTTCCATTGTAGACCCAAGAGGTCAGAAAGCTGGTAAGGCTAACAGTCTATGTACTCTAGTGGCTTGGGGAATCCAAGAACCACCCTGCCAAGCTATCCTGTGAAAGGAGACTCATATTGAGCTCCTTCTTTGTAATTCTTTGTTTTAATACACAATAAAAGAAGGACACCAGTAAAATCTAGACCGAAGATGCAGCCCTGGAGGATACCGTGAACTCCTTATTAATTTCGTGTGTTCTTATATTTGCTGACTGTATTTCTCTACTGTCTTCCATTTCAAGTGTCTATGTATTTGCAATCTGATCAATCCATTGCTTAAATAACCTAGACACACACCAACACATGAGTCTGTAATACCTCTGTTTCATAATTCTTAACTGAGATCACTCATAGGGTGATTATCAGATCAAGTGGTATCAGAGCTTTGGGCTGTAAGCTTAGACAAGCTTGAGTTGGTTTAACTGTTGAATGCTTACTAAATCAAATCTCAAATTAGGAGAAGGAGAGTTCATCGAAACTAATCCTGAGATTGAGAGATTCTATCCTCGAAAGACCATGTTAGAGGAAGGTTCTCTGGGGCCAAACCCTTAATTGATGGAGAGTTTCCTAGCTATAAAGTCTATGGTAGAAGAAATGTATAGGGACTTTAGAAAGCATAAAGATGAAGATTCATCAAGCTCTAAACAAGATCAAGAAGAAGATGAATCTCATTCCCATGACCACTCAAAAGGAAAAGGGAAAGAAGAAAACTTCCTCACACCTCCTAATAACCCTATGCATAATAAGAAAGCATCTTTGATCAAGCTAGATGTTAAATTCGATTTGCCTATATATGATGGAGAGCTAAATGCTGAATAGTTGGACAATTGGATTAGAAAAATTGATGTGTATTGCAGAGTGCAGAACATCAACTCAGATAATAGAAAAATTCAGTTGGCAAGCCTACGCCTAGGAGGCACTGCCTTGGCTTCGTGGGAAGGCAGAACCCAAGCTGACATGAAAAGACATGGTAAGACTATATATGTCTGGAGTGAATTTGTTTCTACCATTAAGAAACAATCCTATCCATTGGCCTACATGCAAAAAGCCATGATGAGTTGGCAAACTCTTCGGCAGTTGAAAGGGAAAAGTGTGCAAGGGTACACTCAAGAATTTAGAAAGAGAGCATTGACTCTAAGGATCTCATTAGACTCACTAGAGACTCTTTTGAAGTACATTGGTGGTCTACACAGCTACATCAGGTATACCATCCTCATGTTTAATCCCACTAGTATAAATGAGGTATCTGTATAAGCTACCCATCTAGAGGCTAGAGGAAATAATGGAAATACAAAAGTTGGGGGACCATCCCAACGCACAGCAAGCAAGAGCAAAGAGAAAAGAAAGCACAATTCGAAAGCAAGGAAGGCTAACACTGCACAGAAAATAAAAGCTTCATTTACTCACTATTAAAAGGATGGACATGATGATGAGCATTGTTGGATTCTGCATCCAGAGTTGAGACCTAAGAAGTCTGAGGGAAAGAAGAAGAAGATTGTTGCAACTATTCAGAAAGATTTTGGGTCAAACTCGAGAGATGAAACAATCATTGCAGCCACAGGTGTAAAAGGTAAGAATTTAAAGAATCCACTAGTAATTCTGCTCAATCTATTATTGATGAAGAACATGAGAGAAAAAGACATAAGCTTTTGCATATTCAAGTTGTTTCCAAACATCAAAAGATTGATACTTTGTTCGATAGTGGCTCATAAATAAATTTGATTTCTGAAGCAATTGTAAAGAAATTGGGATTAGCAAATACATCTCACAAGAAACCATACCCATTAGGATGGTTGAATGCTAAAGCACAACTACAAGTTACTAGACAGTGTAAACTAAAGTTCTCTTTTGGGTCAACATTTGTAGATGAAGTTAGTTAGAAATAATTCCTTTTGATATATGTGGAATTTTTTTAGGGAGTCCTTACTTGTATGATAGAAAGGCTATTTTCTATAGAGCTAAGAACAAGTATCTACTTATTAAAGATGGAATCGAATACTTTGTAAGAGCTCATAAGCTCAAGAATAATTATACTCTCATAAACTCAGGGAAGATGAAAAGAATGATAAATTCGTGCAAACAGTTCTTACTAATGTTTGTAAAGGAAAATAAACCTGATAAAACCAATGTATTTGAGAGTTATAATGCTAAGCAGCAAGTTGATATAGAAAAGATTGTTTCAAAGTATGACGTTCTGTTTCAAGAACCTAAAGGTCAGCCACCCAAAAAGGAAATAGTACATGATATTATTTTGCAGCAAGATTTTCCATTTCCTAATATTGGAATGTATAGGTTGTCTACATTAGAGAATGTTGAAATCAAGAGGCAGGTGCCAGAGTTTCTCGAGAAGGGGTTCATCAGGCCTAGCACATCACCATGTGGGTACCCAATCATTTTGGTGAGAAATAAAGATGGTTCGTGGAGAATGTGCATTGACTACCGAGCACTGAATAAGATAACATTCAAAAATCGTTATCCCCTTCCTCGCATAGATGATATTTTTGATCAATTGAAGGAAGTTGTTTATTTCACCAAGCTGGACTTGCATAGTGGATACCATAAGGTCAGAGTTGCAGAGCAAGATGCATGGAAGACTACTCTCAAAACAAAGCAGGGATTGTATGAGTGGCTAGTTATGCCTTTTGGCTTGACCAATGCCCCTGCTACTTTCATGAGATTAATGAATGATGTACTTAGATCTTTCCTTGATGACTTTTTTATTGTGTATCTAGATGACATTCTGATTTTTAGCAAAATATGGGAGGAACACTTAAAGCATGCTAAGAAGACATTAGATGTTTTGAAAAGAGAAAAACTCTATGTTAAACTCTACAAATGTGAATTTGGCAAAACCTCTCTAAATTATTTGGGTCATATAGTAGGGGGTGGTGAATTGAAAATAGATCCCTCTAAAGTGGCAGCCATTGTAAATTGGTCTAAACCCAAGTCTGCTGCAAAAGTGATAAGCTTCTTAGGAGCAACACAATATTGGAGGAAGTTCATCTCTAATTTTTCCTCAATTGTAGCTCCCTTAGATGGTTTAACAGGATTGAACAAGGTGTTTTAGTGGGGAGGCAAACATCAGAAAGCCTTCAACACCTTGAAAGAAAGGATTAGTACAACACCTGTACTAGCACTACCTAATCTACAAAGACCATTTGAGATCCAAACAAATGCCAGTGACTATGCCATGGGAGCATTGTTGACACAACACGTAAACCCATATGTTATAATTCTCAGACTTTTAATTCTGGAGTAGTTAACTATCCCACATATGATAAAGAATTGTATGCATTAGTTTAGAGTGTGAAAAAGTGGAAACATTACTTAATGGTTAAAGAGACAGTAATACATACTGATCATCAACCACTTCAATATCTACACTCCCAAACTAAATTGCAGTAATCAAGGCACTACCGGTGGATGGGTTTTCTATAACAATTTCATTTAGTCATCATATATAAAAAGGGCATACATAAAAAAGTTGCAGACATGTTATCTAGATCCATTATAATTCTGTCTACTATACTTAGGCATAATTATGTACTACTTGAAAGCTACATTGAACAATATGCTCAAGATATAGACTTTAAAGATGTATATGCAATTGTGAGTCAAGGCAAAAGGGTAGAAGAATTGGATTATCATGTGAAGGACCAACTCTTATATCATTGTGGGAAACTCTGCATTCCACAAATAGAGAGAGTAAAGATAATCAGAGAGGAGCACACTTCTTTGATATCAAGCCACTTTGGGGTAAGTAAAATAGTTGCACAGCTACAAATATTTTGTTATTGGCCAAAAATGAATGAGATAGTTTCTAGATATGTGAGAGGGTGTACTATGTGTGCCAAAAGCAAGCCTAGCAATAGAAAATTAGGTCTATACACTCCATTACCAGTTCCTTCTCACCCTTGGCAAAGTGTTTCCATGGCTTTTGTTGGGGGACTACCTAAGTCTAGGAAAGGTCATGATTATCTGTATGTGGTTGTGGATAGGTTCAACAAAATGTGCATCTTGATACCTTCTAATAAGTAGATTACAGCTAAATAAACTACAAAACAATTATTTGAACATGTATGGGTTCATTTTGGGTTACCCACTTCTATTTTATCTTATTGAGACACTCGATTTGTGGGGTAGTTTTGGTCAAGTCTGTGGGAGCTAACAGATACCCAACTAAAGAAAAGCGCAACTTTTCATCCACAAAACGATGGCCAAACAAAGTAGTTCACAGGACAGTGATCCAACTACTCAGAGGATATTCCAGGAAACATCCTAAGCTTTGGGATGAACACTTGTGTTATGTGCAACATGCTTACAACAAAGGAAAACATTCTTCTACACAAAGATCTCCTTTTGAAACCTATTTTGGTTTCACACCCAGGTCTCCTTTGGATTTTGTCTTTGTTAAAGATACCACCGTTGATGGACACAGTGATGAGTACAAGGCAACTAGGTTCATTGAATAGATCCAGGAGATCCACCAGGCAATACAGGAACAGCTGGAAAAGCGCCAAGCCAAATACAAGGCAAGGCATGACAAGAATTGGGTGGAGCATAGTTTCCAATATGGTGACTAGGTTTGGCTATATATCAGCAAGGATAGGATGCAAGGTGAAGGTAAAAAGCTAAATCCTATCAGGTATGGACCTTTTAGGATACTTGAGAAGATTGGTGAAAATGCTTTTCGTCTTGAGCTACCAGCTTACATGCACATCTACTCAGTCATAAATGCAGATTTCTTGAGATTGTTTGAACCTTCAATGATTGAGGATCCTGAAGAGAAAATTCAATTACCTTCTATTGATGACCTACTAGCTGAATATCTGAATGAATTACAAGAAGACACAGTCTTGGATAGGAAGGTGAGGACAACGCTTAGAGGAAATGTCAAGTACCTCTGAATCAGACTGGAAGGTTCAAAGCCGACCAGTGCAAAGCGGATTGAGATTGGGTAAATGAGGCAGCAGTATCCTCACTTAGTCGATGCTTGAAAAACCAACTTTTGGTGGTCCAAAAGCTTTTCAGTGGGAAGGCCGTGATCCAAATTGGATCCGTAAAAAATGATCAATAGAACCATGGCTATACCAGTTTGGGACAGACTTCAAAGAATTAAGAGCAGCGATTAAAAACACCTCTAAACCAGTGGCAGTTGGCAGCTAGCGTGGAACTACAAGTACGTCGGTCAAAGCGTGCTAATTGAGGCCAATGGAGACTGCGCAAGAGGTGAAATTAGTCCCTAGGAAGCGTGGATCAGGAAATGGAGGGAAATTTGAAGTGCGACCCTCAAAATGGAGGGACCACGAGTGCTTGGTCACATGGGAGCCTAGAAAACCATGGACAAAAAAGGATAAGGCAAAGGTGGGACCCGTGTTCCAAAAACTGGTGGTATTGATCAAGGGCATGCTTGAGCGGTAAGAAGTTTTGCTAAAAATGGAGCGATCCCACTGAGTGCCTGATGCATGGCAAGCAGAGGAGAGAGAAAAAAACCACTCATCCTATGCTAATGGTCGAGAAAGTCAACTGTGCGAAATGAGAAAATGGCATCAGATCTAGGTGCTCCAGATCTGACAGTTGAGATCATGCCTAATGGAGAAGACAAAATTAATAGGGGATTAAGCCGCGATTTGAAATAATTTGAAGTCTGAATTAACTGCCAAGGTGGTGGATGACTCATTCCATAATGTAACTGAAGAAACGAACTGACGAAGCAAGCTGGTGCAGTTCATAGGAGGACAAGTGGCCGCTCCCTGTGACTCTAATGATGACACCGAGACAGGGAACTCTAAGCGAAGCTGTAGCAGTCAATCCAATGCAGTTGGAAGAGGAATCAAATAGCCATGAGCTTGAGTGGTTTTAAAGCCATGCACAGACCAACAAAAAGGGACCACCCACAGACACATGGAAGAACAAAGAAAGCAGATAGAGAAAGCAAAAAACAGTAAGAAGTCAGAGGGCTGAGCTGACCAAAGGTAACATCGAGCACTAGAGGGCTTGAGGAATTCGAGCCATCCCTCAAGGGGATCTGTAAAGACCAAGCACCACATTGGCCTCCTTCCATTGTAGACCCAAGAGGTCAGAAAGCTGGTAAGCCCAGGAGTCTATGTACTCTAGTGGCTTGGGGAATCAAAGAACCACCCTGCAAAGCTATCTTGTGATAGGAGACTCATATTGAGTTCCTTCTTTGTAATTCTTTGCTTTAAGACACAATAAAAGAAGGCCACCATTGAAAGCTAGACCGGAGATGTAGCCCGAGAGGATAGGGTGAACTCCTTATTAATTTCTTGTGTTCTTATATTTACTTACTGTATTTCTTTGTTGTCTTCCATTTTAAGTCTCTATGTATTTCCAATCTAATCGATTTGTTGCTTAAATAACCTAGACACACACCAACACACGAGTTTGTAATACCTCCATTTTGTAATTCTTAACTGAGATCACTCATAGGGTGATCATTAGATCAATTACTAGTTTGGAACATCAATTTACCATCTCCAGCATTAAATTGTAAATTATATTTTATCTGAGGTTCCACATTTTTTTTCTTGAACATTTATCTTCATTAACCACAAATTGATTAGGATTAGGTTCCATCAGCATCTTCTCTAGAAATTGTAGTTCTTCTTCACATTTCATCAAAATCTTATGGTTTCTTTACGGAATCATTTCAAGAGACTAGAATTCATCCCGACATGAGACATAATCAATGTCCTATCCATCATCCACAACACATCCTATATCCACACACCAATTTTCATATTTTAAAAAATAAGACTTTATAGTCGCGTAAGATGTTTCTGTCCTCAAGTCTTTATGTTGATGTTCTAAACAATTTGGCACCATTTGTGGGAATCGAACCCACGTTTATATCAACAAATTCCATTTCAACATCCTCATCATCCTCACCAAGCATCACTCCTTGTTTTGGTTCACAAATGCATACATTCCTCTTGGTTATCTCATGTGTTTCTGCTTCCAATAACAAAAGTTTGAACTTGTGTTTCTGCCTCCTTGCAATCAGTTGCTTGATTTACCATCTAATTGTTTTTTTCATTACCCATCCATGTTTCTGATTCTGTATCACCTCCATCAACATTTCAAGTCATGTGTTCAACTCAACAATCTCCTTCTCGAACTCTTCATCATTGATTTTCCTTATGCCAACTGTTGTGGAATCTCTATGGTTTTTTCCTGAATTTCAAAAAAGACTATCCACTGTCATCTTAATCTTATTTTTCATAAGGCCCTTTGTACTCTGCTTTCTTTTCTATAAACAAGTTCCATACCCCTTCAAATTGTTTTTACAATACATTAACTAAACTTTGGGTGTTTAGCTATACTGAGCATGCACCCATTACATTTAATGACTTCAATATACTTTTGATTTGGCTTATGATTCAAATTGACAACTTTTACATTAAGAAAATTTTAATCCTAAGGACATCTGACCATTTCTACTTTCCCTGACAAACTCACTCGACCCACTTATTTTATAAACTATTCATATTTACTTTTTCGTAAATGTTCTCAAAGAAAACATTTAATTTGAAGATGGCCTTGACACAACTCATTAAACTATTTTAACTCTCCTGACACTAGTACATTAATTATCGCACTACATAAATGAAATTTCTACTTCAAAAGTAATGCTCTCTTCAGTAGGAAAAGTGTACCCAAACTTATTTTCCAAACTTGTTTGAAGTCATTCAATACAATACACTCATTTTTATAGAATTTAAGCTACAGGTGTATGAATTATGTTTTTATCAAACTCGAAAATTGATGGCTCCTTGATTTTCAATAGAATATTCAATTCACATGGATAATTGAAATCATCACTCCCACCAAGGTTTTAACCAGACACCCAATCAACTGTATCAAACCTCTATTTATGAATCAAGAAATTAAACAGGCTTATGCTCGACATCTTTAGTAGGCTTTACGAGCCACAAATTCTCAAAATAATAGTTTCTCTTTAGTTATCAAATTCCTTTATTCTAGATCAAAATTCCCTCAACTCATTCCATTTCTAATTTATCCAATTTATGTGACAGAGAATAAAAATGTTCAAAATTATTTTACAACTACTTGATCAGATGTTACATTATTGAATATACCTTCTTGGAACTCACCAATCCTCTTGAAACAACACATATGCTCTCAATGCTGGAACAAAACATTCATAAATAGGTTACTCTCACAATAAGTAGAAATATTCCTACTCTGCTACCACTTGAGGGCACACCTTTTTCCTCTCATTAATGCTTCTTCCACAAGTCACTTATCTCTTCCTGTTCATTACCTTTCTATTTCAATCTTAATGCATGGTAGATATCGATATTTCTCTTTACTACACAATATCCCTTTTGTTGATGATCCTTTCTCATGTTCCCATACATCTTTGAGTTGTTTCAATCAATAATTTATTACCATGAAAATTTCTTATGCTTCACTCTAATTCCATTTGGATAAAGTCCAACATTGCAATCTGGGAATAGGGATTGTGCTATCCATTATAATCTAGATGTAAAAAAGACCTTTAAAATTTAAAGGAGTTCGATGAAATATACAGAGCTCCTTAAAATAATTAATTTACCATGAGACAATACAACCATACCTTATTTTATCTCGTAATAGGAAATCCATCTATTCCATGCATGATTCTTTTCACTATGCTTATTTCTACACAAATCAGATTCTTCATATGTGCACTTCGTGGGTAATTAGTGTGTTTTTTGCGCTATAAAACTGTTGGTGGATATCTCTCCCTACACGAATATCAAACCATACCTTCCTTAATCTGTTATCTCTATTAAAAATGTATCATTTTCATTTGTAAAATGTTTCTGGATCATCATCCAAGGAATAGATGATGTCATCTTGTGTTTTCTAAATCTAAAATAAAATATGGTGCTCCTTTCAATGCTTCAATGTAGCTCTCAAGAGAATATTTTTCCCCTTTCACGTGATGTAGATTCTCTTCCAACATTTTCGTAGCAACATAATTTCCCCTTCTAAAATCTCCAATCTTTCATAGTTGACATGGATATCTACAATGCCTTCTGACTAACGGTGTAACAGTTAAATCTCAATTGTATGCACAGTTCAACGCCTTACTTTCTCTTTTCCAAAATGTTTGTTAAAAAGATCTATTGCAACTTCTGTTAACCGCTTTTCTGAATAGTGAAAAATGATGTCATTGTAACAACCCTAGATAAAAATCCACATAAAAATATATAAGACAACAATCATGGGAAACATATTCCAAGATGAATGGTGGTTAAAACATCCTAGTGGGTGTTCATTCAGTTTATTATTGATAAGGAAATTAGAAAACAATTTGGAAAGTCAAAGTGGCATTAATTGGCATTTTATTTATGAAAACAAAGGAAAGTAGGATAAAAGGAAGATGAAAGGTCACAGGTTGCAAGTGAGGAGGAAAACGAAGGAAAATAATGTAAATTGAAGAAAATAGTGGCCTCATTAAAAAAAGGGCTTGTGAGGATCAATGGGTGGGCTTGGTCAATGTAACCTTTTGTCAGTTTATTTTTGGAGTTCTCCCATTTCCTCTCTCTCTCTCTCTCTCTCTCTCTCTTTCTTTCTCACACACTTAGAGTTTTCTTGGATCACTCTTTGAAGGTCTAGCATAATTTGATTTTTAGAGCAAGAAGGAAAAGGAAGAGTAGGAAAGTGCAAGAGGACATCGGGATCAACAACTACAACATGTTTTTCTTGCACATGTCAAGTTTCATGTATGTTTTCCTCACTAGTTTTGACATGCATGGCATATGCATGTGGTTTATTGGTCCTTATCTATCAATGACATGGAGGATTGTCTAGATTGATAGTGGATTTGCCTAGCATTTCCATTTCTTCAATAGCCACGGTGTTGTGGGTTCATTTTTTGTTTCTTTTCTACATGGTTCTCATGTTGGAGCCTTGGTTGGAAAAATGCTCTGGAGCCCTATAATAGCTTGGGTTGCATTATTAGCCTTGGAGCCTTGGTTGGAAAAATGCTCTAAAGCCCTTGATGGGTTGAGTTACTAGTCCTAGAACCTTGGTTGGACAAATGCTATGGATCCTGGTAGTAGAAGTGAGCTAAGTTACTAGTCTTGGAGCCTCGGTTGGAGAAAACGCTCTAAAGCCCTGGAAGGCTTGGATAGAGAACAATGTGGTGATGGTTTAGTGATTTGCAACCATGAGGTGGAATCACTATTTTATGGGTTGCGGTGGTTAACCTCTAGAATCCCTTAATGGTTTTGTATTAGTGTCGTTTATTATATCCCACATTCATGCTTGGAATATGTAAGGGGGGTGACTGGGTGAAGAGAGTTTTGGCTCAAACATGTCTATAGTTAGGTGGCTCGTGGAAGTCCCACAACTAGTTGGTCTTTGGATCAATAATATGAAGTTATTTCTCCTTATTATTTTATGAGTATTATACTAGTTTATATGTGGATCATATTGTTTTGATTTCCTTGGTATTTTTGTTACTAGTATGATGGTTATGTATGTGTTTTATGAGAGTAGCTATATATGGATTTGATCATGATTTTATATTTAAATGAATGAAAAATGTATCTATGAACTAATGTGTGAAATCACATCTAATGTGTTGAGGCATCAATGTTTCATAGTGATTCTCAGATGATTATGACACCCTTATGCCTAGATTTATCAGTTACACCTCTAGATTATATATGTGTGATATGGTTGATGAAATTCCTATCATTTCTAGTAGGGGTCCACTCAATATCTTATTCAAGTAATTGCATTTGTATTTCCATTTCCTTGTTATCTTATTTTTCTAAGATTTTCATTCAATTATGGGTAGTGATCTAGGCTTTAGGCTTGAAAAAGTGGCTCAAATCCCAGGGACGCTAGCACAACACTGTATAATTTAGTCTCTGGATGCTAGCATCAAACTAATATCTTGATGTTATATGTATCATACTAATTTGGATTGGTCTATGCAAATGGTTAGAGTTATGAAAATTAGGTATGAGTTAATATGTTCTGATATTAGGTCATACTAATCTAGACTGACTATCCATATGTGATTATTATGTAGGAATGATAATGTTTTATGAGTTTATGATGTGAACACGTTAGTTAGTTACTGTTATGGATATGATGATCTTATATTTGCTTGATCTGATGTGTTGTAAAGTTATATCATGCTAACTAGATTAATTGTGTAGACAATACAACCTCCCTTGAGATACATTAAGGTATGAACTTACTTATGTCATCTAATTTGTGCTTCACTATTTGATTATGACATCTATTTGGTGTTTGAGTGTTTGGTGTCTATTATGTCATCTAGTTGATTAAGTTAACATGGTATGTTTGAAAGTTGGTTGAAAGTTTGATGAATTGCATAATATGAGTATGTGTTACAATGATATTTTTTAAAAATGATTGTACTAATAAATATGTGTTGACAATTGATATGTACTTGGGTGTAGTAGGTGATAGTTGTAGCATTATGTCTAATGACTATCAATTGAATATGGATTATGACATGATTCTTAGTCTTGGTAAAGGTTGATTTCAAATTGATAGATATGATTGTCTTGATACATGGAACGTGTGGTTGACATGTGTGAAGAGCAGCACAAAACATGCTTGGTATTATCATGAAAAGCTAATTGTTGATGTGTTTATATAACTAATAGTTGGGTGATGTGACAACACATAGTAATCCTCGATTCAAACAAAGTAAAAAGGTAGAAGAAAGGAATTGGGCAAGAATCTCCTTCACTATGATTGGAAACCCTAATTCCAAATGAATGGATTCTTTGCATACAAGAAGTCTTATTAGCCTTGATTTTGTCTGACATTATGTGGATATGTGCTATAGCCATGACCATGTATTTGACAGGTATATCAACTAGTTTCCACTTATGGATGGATTCATCAAGGGAATTGGATACCCTTGAAAGATTGCATGGATTTGTTCAGTTACAAGGAAATGTGCTTGGCACAACAAGGTAAGGTAACTATTTTGTTATATTTATTTATGCACTAGAAATTATGCATTCAAGGAAATATGATGCAAGGGATTACATGGCAAAGAAACTGCCATGAAATCTTGAAGAAGGCTCGGGTTGAGCTTTCCTTTGGAAGCACTAGGATCCATGGGGATTGAGTCATGGTGCATGTGGTTAGTCTTGTGCTTTTGGTCTTTTGTGATTTTCTTGCACTTGATTTGCAGTTTTGTTACATCTAATGCACGATCATGCCAGTTTTTTTGTGGCATCGTACTATTATTGGTTTTCATGGTTTTCCTCTTATTTGTTTCTTTTTCTTTCCTTTTATGTTTTGAGTCTTTGGAATTGGTTGGGGAAGGAGGAAGTTAATGGATCTTGGGTAGAGTTGTGTGGTACTTGACAGGTAAGGTAAGACCTAGATGAAGCTCAGTGCATTTGTAAGGGTAGCTGAAGGTAATATTATGTCAGCTAGTTCGACTGGTGGGGTCCATTAGTGTAAATGGATGATGGTAGGATAGCCATGGGAAAGATGGTCAAGAAAGATAAGGTGAATGGATTTGAGGCATCATATTCCTTCGCTATGTTGGGAACTATTTTTCTTGATGTTCCGCATGTGTTGCATGCATAAAGGGAGTTATCTTAACCTTGACCTTATGCTATATGGTAATTATGTTGCGATCATGATTATGTTGATGTTTACATAAGTATACATGTATGTATGTATGTACGTATGTTGTGTTTGACAGGGTCATCATCGATCCTCATTGTAAATGTTAATGTTTATATGTATCAGTGTATATATGTATCTATGTCACTATCTAAGAGGGATGTCAGGAATCATTCTTATGGAGGAATGAATGCTTATGCAGGTGAGTGGCATGACGAGGTTCCTGGTCTTATGGGTAATCAAGTGGGGAGAGTAGTCATGGAAAATATATGAGGTCAGTATCATGTGGATATGAATTGATATTGTATGCTTGTATTTTGCCTATGTTTATGTTATTACATGTAACCCTGAGGGATAAATCAGCCGAATGAAAGCAGTGAGATCCATGACATGCTAGGATAAGCATGGATGGAGGAGAGACAATAGAAGCAAGGATTCTTGGTAGAGATAGTGTGGTTTTGGATGTATGGTACTACATTTGTGGTATGTTGTATATGTTGTACATGTTGTGACTCGATGGTCTACAAATTTGGATGTGTTGTAGTCTTTAGTCCCATCCACTTCACAACCTTTGGTGAAATGAGGTTCTTTTGGCTCCTACCATCGACAATGAATTGTAGCGGGGAACCCTTCACCCACATCTTTGAGTGGAAGAGGCGATCACCCTCCTCTAGATCTTCAGGCTCAATTTTCTAAACTTTATGGTGGTCACACTAGCATTGGGCTCCACATCAATGATATTCTTCCCTTTTTTATTTCCCTCATCAGGTTTTGATTCAGAGTCAAAACTTGTGTCTAATTCAGAAGCCTTCAGCTCTGCCACCAGTGACTGTATGGCTCGAAACTCACTTGTATTGTGAGTGGAGCTCTTATGGAACTCACACCATTTTCCCTTGTCCTCCCTCATCTTCGTGGTATTATTCTTTTCACGCGACTTCGACGGGTTGTCCTGGGTAGCCCCGCCTTGGCTTGGTCCTTTTCTCTATGGTTTGGTGACACCTTTTCCTTGCTTTGGATTCATAGATCCAAAGTCCCACTTCTTCTATTTAAACTTCTGCTCAATCTTTATAGCATACACGTCATGCCAATGTACTTGTGTAGATAGTTGTGGTACTTGAGCACAAAATTCCACTTAGTATCTTTGATACCATCTTCATGTAAAGGGTATGGAAAATATTTGTGAAATCTATCACATCTTGCTCCCTTCCATGTCATAGAATGGTCCACTTTATGTATTTATCTTCATAGCTATCGATAGGGTAATATTGTTCCTTGATGGCATCTTGGAAAGAATTCCAAGTGGGTGTGGCTAAAAAAAATGAGGGTTCACTCTCATCCTTTTGTTCACAGTAGGTTTCCCACCAGTCTTTAACGTGTGCAGTAACTTTGAGAAGTGAAAAAGTCATATTTTCCCAATTGGAAGAGTCATCAACTAAAATATATAATAGATTTAACGATTCATATATGACGTTTGCATCTATCAAGCCTTCAAATATGGTAATATCAAAGTTAAATTGTACCTTAAAAGGAGTAGCACCTGACGCATCTTCTGTGGGTAGCCCTCGAAGGATCTAGGAAAAGTTATCCATCATCGCATCACTCTGTTGCTCGAGGGCTTCCTCGAGAAACATTTTGAAAGGATGTCCTACCCCCTCATCCTTATTTTCTTCCACCATGGGAGGTCATCAAGTTTTGTGAGGCTGATCCTACAATGGTTCAACCAGATCGAGTCCTAACTCCTTATTCCTTGATCTCGTTGGGGACATGTAAAGAAAAATAGAGAAAGAGTAGACCACTTAGATACCACTCATCTGAACTTAAACATGAACTCTACAACTTATAGATATAATGATAAACATAGAGATGCAACAAAAAAACACTTCATTTCATTAATATAAAAATACTGAAATATGCTTACAAACAGAATGGAAATAAGATAGCTCAAAATGGATCTGAAAATTCAGTAACTTAAAAACTGGAAAATAATAAATTGTGCTACAATTAAGGAAACTAAAAATCTAAAAGAAACAATGCTGAGCGTCCAAGTGGAATAGGTGGGTGGCCACCAATATCCACCTAGAGCAACTAGCTAGACCAACAACGAAACTATCGATACCGGAGGAAAAAACATGGGAGCCACTGACAACCTTCCAAACATGCCTGACCCCTAACCACTAGGCCCACCTAGCCCAAGGATAAAACTACAAACCACCCAGGTACAGATAAGAGTTAGCACTTCCCTCTTTGAAGTAGTGACACACACCTACCAGACTTCTGCCACCTCACCAATATTTCCACCCTAGTCTCCAACACATAAACTCATTGTAATTTTGAAAATTCATAAGAAGAAGGGTCGAGCAATACCTGATCCTACCCAAACTACTCTGAGGAGCATCTCCCCAACCACACAAGTAATAGAAAACCATAAGGACCTTCAAGGACCTGACTCCCTTCACCCTAGAACACAAAAAAACCATACACTGAGATGTAAAAAAACACAATTATAGGCTCAACATCCTACTAAGGGGCACCACGCACAGATCCACCACAACCCCTAGAAGCACCGCCAACTATATTGCCTCCACGAGCCTCCAAGAAACCAATAGCCCACAACTTCTAATTTCCAAATGAACTAGAAATACAAACTAGTGGGCAGCTCTAAAAGCCGTGTTGTGCATGTGGAAAAAAATATGGGAGACCACCACAGGAAAAAGAAGGATACTAACCTACAAAGCCAAGAGTACAGGAAGAAACTATGGGGTTGCCACCATGCCTAGAAAAACCAGTGATGCCTCCTTCACCAGCGAGAAGAATATCAACAGGGAACATGAAACCTTATTGAAACTCCAATAGAAATTAGTTTTGCATAACCCATCATGTGTCTTAGATCATTTCCTCCTGCACTAGTCAAGGCACTAAGTTATTTCACAAGAAGTCCATAACTCTCCCCTCCACACCAGGTGATTCCATATGATGGGCAGGTTGACCGTCCACCCTTATGCCAATTATCTATAAATATGAGCCACGTCGTGCTTTGTGCAGTAGGTTCATCACCCCTATCCAGGAAGACTCTTCCTCTGCCACTATCTAACATATATCCACTAGGTGGGTATTTGGTGGAAAGGGAGGAGGGGGGGTCATGGATGACATCCTGCCCTTAATGATCACTACCCCAATTTTCTAGTTTATCAACTTCCTTATTACCCTCTGGATTGACATGTTCTCTAATTACATATTCAAAGGAGGAAAGAATGGAATGAAAATGTTCCCCTATTAGTTCCAGTCACCATCTCTTTATGACTATCCTTGGAGAGAATCCTTTAATCAAGATATGAAGCATGGATATAGCTATCTAGGAGTCTTATATGACTTGGAGTTTAGACACCCCCATAACCTTTGCTACATGCAACCCTCTTTCCAAGGCTATAAATTCAGATACATTTTTTATGGTGCTGACATAGAAGGCTATGTAAAATTTTACCGCTTCCCCATTGTCCTTATGAATTATTCCTCTGAGATTGACCAGACCAGGGTTTCCCTTGGAGGCCCCATCAAAATTAATCTTAAGAAATCCTTATGGGGGTTAGATGAAAGCACTGGAAGAGCCTTCCTGTACTATGGGGTGACGAGCTAACCAAGGATCAAAGGAATATCATTGGAGGCCAAGGTCAGATAGAATTACAGGTTCTTTACCCTCCACTTTCTAGTCATTCTCTAAACAACACAACATTGACAAAGTTTCCACTTATGGATGGATTCATCAAGGGAATTGGATACCCTTGAAAGATTGCATGGATTTGTTCAGTTACAAGGAAATGTGCTTGGCACAACAAGGTAAGGTAACTATTTTGTTATATTTATTTATGCACTAGAAATTATGCATTCAAGGAAATATGATGCAAGGGATT